>CAEGAD010097013.1:0-50692 GCA_903067055.1 Poeciliopsis paucimaculata | reverse complement strand
ATGGATGGATGGATGGATGGAGGGATGGATGGATGGATGGATGGATGGATGGATGGATGGATGGATGGATGGATGGAGGGATGGATGGATGGATGGAGGGATGGATGGATGGATTAACACAGCTAAATATTTGGAACACATAAACTTTATCTTATTAATGGTAAGTTACATAGAGCGTTCAGATGTACTCAGTTTTATCAAGAAAAATTCTGACATTTTGTCAAATAAGATGAAGTTTAATTAATTAGAATGTATTAAAGCAAAATGAAATTCAGTTGATAATTTAGCGCTAACTGATAAAAAAAATAATAAATCTGTCTAGGAAGCAAAACTGATTGCATCACAATGATAAATCAATGTAATAACCTTTTGAATAAGCAAATTTATCTCTTCTTTTCAGTGTATCAGCCATTAAGGAGCATGACTGAGCATTTAAAAGTAAAGTTCTTATTCAAATTGTATAACTTTAACTATTTTAAGGGACTTTCATTCTCACAGTAATCTATTCTTCCTATTGATGACTAAAAATCATACTGAGCAGTCAATAAGTTATCATGATTAACATTTTCTGAGTTTTTTGTATGTTAGAAATAAGTAATCACAAATATTTGCATTACATTTTTCCTTTAGCAGTTCGCATCACAAATCCAGATTTACAGCTGGCACACAGACTCTGTGTTTTTGTGAGACACTGACCTCTAGAGGCCAAAATGAATCTGGTGTCATGTTCACAGTTCTATCAACATAGCAGAACCCGTTCCAGTATCACGGGACTGAATCAAAACCCGTCTCCTTTTACCTACTCATGTGACCCGTCAGTCGTCTTGGATGGGATCAAACTGCGTTCTGGACACCGTGACGACAGGTTTTTATGTTTCTCACAGGAGGAAAGCGATGCTCGCCAACAATTTGTTCGCCTTCGCTGCTGGGAGTCTGATGGGAATGTCTCAAGTCTGTCGCTCCTTTGAAATGATGATTCTGGGACGCTTCGTCATTGGGGCCTACTGCGGTAAGATAAAGTTCTGTTTCTATCTTTCCTTTCTTTGTTTTCATTCATGCAAGCCGCATTTTAAAAAATGCTTGAGTTCTCCAGCTGGTTCTGGTTTCATTTGTCGCTCCTTTTTGAAATGCCAACCTTCTGCCTTTCTTTTCATCTCTTCCTTTTTGCGCAGGACTTGCATCTGGTTTGACGCCCATGTATGTGGGAGAGATAGCTCCTACCAGTCTTCGAGGTGCACTCGGCACGTTGCACCAACTGGCTATAGTCACTGGGATTCTTATAGCTCAGGTGTGACTGCGTGTTATTGGCCCCCGGGGGAAAGATGTGAATAAAAGCATTGTCAAACTTTACAAAGATGCAACTCTTTGCTGCAGTTTTTTTTTTTTTTTATCTTTGAGCTTTAGAGTTCTGGTTTTATGACTCTCACCTCCTCGCTGTGCAAACTTTCAAGAAGAGACAAAACATAACATGTGGTGTAGAAAAAATATTGAACACTGCATTGAAACTCAAACCAGCTCTTTAACAACTGATTGGCACATTTATTCACAAGTAGTTGGACCCTGTCAATAAATCTGGCTACCATTTAGCTTTCCATCAGGCATTCACTCTCTCTGATGTCAAAGTCAAAAAGGCTTTCTGTCTTTTCATTTTGTTCTGCTGCATTAGTTGCATTGAGCAATCGTTTATATTTTTTAAACGTAAATGAGCCTAAGAAGGTTGGGACAAAACTTCCTAAAATTACCGGTTATCCATGAAAACTCAGACTGGTCCTCAACCTAAACCAGGACTCATACTGATCTCCTGCTCTGGTTCCTTCTGTTTTGTGTTTTGAAAATAAATGTTTTCATTTTTTGAACCTTCACCACAGTTTCAAGACTTTTATCTTGTAGGCCAACACATATATTTGCCATACTTTAAGGCGGGTTCTCTAGTCTTTCCAACTTGAATAGTAGTTCAGAGATGTTGGTGTGTTTGTGCCTTACTTTTAACACCAAGGCAACACACAAACCCATGAATTACCAAGAAAAAAGTATAGTTAGAAATATAGGAATGAATGAAAATGTAGTTTTGTTTTATTTGATTTTACTCCATCTCCGATTTATTCAAATTAAAGATTTGTTTAGTTTGAGATCATTGTACTGCTGTCAAAGATTAATTTGGTGTGACTTTATTCTCTGGGTAATAGTGGACAGTCTTGTATTGCTGTAGTAAATTTCTCTTCCCCCTATTTCTCCCATATTAGATTTGGATCAACAAGTTCCAAGTAGATGTGTGTTTGACATCGTACAGGCATCACTAACGGCGCCTTTCTTGTTCTATTTGATAAGATTCTGGGTCTGGAGACGTTGCTAGGCAGTGAGGACCTTTGGCCCGTTCTGCTGGGTTTGACCGTGGTACCGACCGTACTGCAGATGGGTCTGCTGCCCTTCTGCCCCGAGAGCCCTCGATTCCTCTACATCGTTCGGAGTCAGGAGCACCACGCCAAGAGTGGTGAGTCCCACGATTTGTTCTTGATACGCCTCTTTGCCCCTCGATTGTCTGAGCTCCTCCCATTTGTCCCCTGAACAGGCTTGAGGAGGTTAACGGGCCGGCAGGAGGTGGGTGACATGCTGGCAGAGATGAAGGAGGAGAAGAGAAGGATGGACATGGAGAGGAAGGTCTCCATCCTTGAGCTCTTCCGCTCCCCTCTTTACCGCCAGCCCATCGTCATCTCCATCCTGCTGCAGCTCTCCCAGCAGCTCTCTGGAGTCAATGCCGTGAGTCTGACTTTACTCAGTGATGGAGGAGTATTAATTAAGTCTCCAAACTTAACCCCGGTCTCAGCGGTAACTCACATCTGTTCAATCCCACCTCCAGATTTTCTACTACTCCACCAGTATCTTCATGAAGGCAGGAGTCCAGAGTCCGGTCTACGCCACGATAGGAGCCGGAGTTGTGAACTGCGCCTTCACTGTGGTCTCGGTGAGACGTCTGAGTCCTGGCTCGCTGGCTGCCTCACAGTAAAATTTAATTTGAAGTATTTGAGAGACTTTATCCAGCCTTGCTTCGAACCACATTAAGTCAATAAGTGTGTCTCTTTCTGTGTTTAACTCTGTTATCAAAGAGTAAATAAGATAAGAGGAGGCTGGTCAATCGTTTTCACGTTGAGTCCTTTTTCCTGCTGAGTTGTCATTAAAAGAAGCAGAAATATAATATTCCACATGTTAAACCATTGGTGGTGGCATATGTCCACCAAACTGGTATAAGAAATAAGTGAGGTCTGCAAAGCAAGAGCCTGACAATACTATACCACAGTACAGACCCTCCACCTGTCAGAAAATACAGTTTTAAACACCTGATACTAAAACTAGCTTGCTTTGATTCTTATATTGTGAGATTGTCCACACTGAAGAGTGTTGTGGTTAATGTGACCCGGTAGTGTCAATGTGCTCACACTGCAAAAATACAAAACTTCAGACATGAACTAAACTGAAATAGTTAAACTGATTTTTAGTATTCAGTCAAACTAAAAATCAGTCTATCCTGGTCAGCTTTTATCGGTTCCTAATTGATAAAAGCTTGGAAGTTGAGTTTGCAAACATGGTAGCGTTAGCGTTAACGTTAGCTTAACCTTGTAAGGCTCAAATTTTTAGCAAGAAAAAAACAAAAAACACATCAATAAGGCACTGACAGAATACGTTTTGTATATTTGGCCTCAGAAAGGAATAAAAGTTTAACTTTTTCATTGTCTCCTTGAAATAAATAGCTGTTCCTTGTGGAGAGGATGGGTCGGCGGACACTTCACATGTTGGGTTTGGCAGGAATGTGCATTTCTGCCATTATCATGACTATAGCTCTGGCTTTACTGGTAAGTAACGCTAACATTCAGGTTGAATTGTTACTTGTTTTTTTTTATCTACCAAGCCCAATAAACCGCTGACTGCATCGTTTCCTCCACCTGACAGGACAGCATTCCTTGGATGAGCTACATTAGCATGCTAGCTATCTTTGGCTTCGTGGCCTTCTTCGAGGTGGGTCCAGGTCCCATTCCTTGGTTCTTTGTGGCTGAGCTGTTCTCTCAAGGCCCGAGGCCAGCTGCCATGGCAGTGGCGGGCTTCTCCAACTGGACCGCCAACTTCATCATCGGCATGGGCTTCCAATACGTTGCGGTGAGGACAATCAGCAATCCAAATTAAGGGGTCTTGCAAATGTTTTAGACATTTTTTCCCACTATATTCACCAATAACTCCTAAATCTACCGCCGCAGGATCTCTGTGGGCCATACGTGTTCCTGATATTCGCAGTGCTGCTCCTCTTTTTCCTCATCTTCACGTTCTTTCGGGTGCCAGAGACCCGGGGAAAGACGTTCGACCAGATCGCAGCCAACTTTAGTCAGCACTCGGCGGCTGGCATGATGGATATGGACATGGAGCTGAACAAGCCTAGCACGGAGCTGGACTACCTGGGGGATGAAAGCATCAACTGAAGAGTCCAAACAAACAAACAAAAAAACAAAAAAACAAGCTGAGTACAATTTAAGGTGAAGTTTGTGTACGGACCCCACTCCAAAATTTTATTTTCTGACATATTTTGAGATCTGTAGTCATATCTGATATAGTTTGTGGTGCCAAAGCAGTGTTAAGATGAGTGTGTGACAGTATGGACGTTTTTGGAGCCGTCGTTTGCTGGTACCACAGCAGTTTGCTAACTCGTGGTTCTGATCGTTGCTCTGACAGCTCAAAGCCTTTGAGTGAGAGACTGACTGATGAAGATAAAAAAACAGAGGCATTGACTGCCAGTGTGAGATGATTTCATTCAGTGCTGATGAACTCAGTCGCAGCATTGAAAGATGGGAAAATTTGGAATTCCTGCACTTTATAAAGAAAGACTTGGCGAACGGAGGTACAGGTACTGTAGGTCGGTGGTATCTAACTTTGGTTCTGAAAGACCAAATCAGATGTAAATGGTTGAGCTTACTTACTTAACATCATGTTCTGCAAATGCTTGGTAATGGACAATTAATTTGCTTTGCGCTGTATTCAACCAAGTGAACATCTAAGACCTGTAGGACATTTGGGTCTTGGGGACTGAAAACAGACATCACTGACATAGGAAGTTGACATAGTTTGATAGTTGTCACTTAAGGTGGGAACAAGTTAGAGTAAGGCTGATTTGGGTTCCTCGTACAGATGTTGGAAATACTAGTTTGCTTTACCATCCAATTTTAAAGGGGCATTTTCTTGGTACATAGCCTCATTTTAGAGCGCAATCAAATAATCTTTCCCACAGTTGTTGTAAAAATGCTAGATATCAAAATGACTTAAAGGAAATTTGTTTACAAAATTTAATGCATTGAAATTGGGCGTCTGTCTCTTTAAGAATCTCCCGCTCTTTCAGCCCGCCATCACAACATTCCTCTTTCAAGCCTTTGAAACCAGCTTTTCACTGTCAAGTCATTTGTATGATGAGTTCAGCAGATGCACAGCTCCACCGGGTATTTGCTACCTGCTGCTGCCACTAGTCTGAAGGAGCTGAAAGAACTCTATGAGGTGGAAGCTTGGCTATGTCCAAGCAGGGAGAAGCTGCTTGGAAATAGGCGCCGGTTTGTCAGAGCAAGCGTTAAGGCACCCTGAATGGTCGCTACTGGAGATTCAAAGATTTCTCATGGTTTAAAGAAGCACACAACGCATGATTTTGAAGAGAGAATAACATGATGCAAATCTGAAAAAGAAATCTCAAAATTGTGCGTAAGATTGCCTCTTTAAATTGGTAAATGCACAAAAAAAATTAAGCAACAAAAAGAGTTCCCATGTTTATTGACCTTTTTCCTGTATTTTTATTAATTTTTTAAAATAAAATTTAGGAAGTTTATCTTTTTATTCAGCTGATATTTGAATAGCAGCCGAGCCGTGTTTGCAGGGAGACATTGTGATACTGTCGATATTACAATTACAGAAGATAAACAGTTTGCTGACTTTTTCCTTCACAGCATCCTGCTGATGAAGCTTGGATCAATAAGCTACACAGATTAGAAACGGCCCATCAATTTTATTGGCATGCAGACCGTGGCTTTAATTCAATCATTAAAGCCACATCAATTAGATTCGCTGCACAGCTCTAATCTGTTCCTCAAAACATTGCTGAAACTGACTTCCCATCTGAGCAAAGCATAGATGATCTTATCATCTTGGCTTTGTGAACAAGCTTAAAGATTGAATTTTTATATCTATATAAAATTCCCCTAAGTGGTTCTAGAGCTTTTGGCTTTTCAGACTCCAGCTTCTTAGAGACCAAACTAGTAAAACGGCCCTTTGAGTCTGTTCAGCTACCAAGTGAAAAACCAGAATCCTGATGGGTTTAAGGGTTAAAAAAAACAAAAAACAAATTAGACATAAAAAAAAAAAAAAGTAAACCCTTTAGAAAATGTAATAAGTTTAGAAACAAACATTTCACCCCAAAACTTCCACACTGTAGGAATCCTGTATCAGTCAGTTCTTTACACATGTTCCCTTCTTAAGTTTTAATGTTTTTCAGAAAACAATTTTGGTACTTCTTGTGTACATAGCATTCATGTCATGGTATGTGGGTCTAAAGTTTCTACTCTGTATGCACTCCAGCTGCTGTATGGTTTCTGTGGATGCTCAGTGAGGTTAGAGAGTAGGATTTATTTTTTAGTTTATGTACAGTCTTTGCATCCATGTGTGTGTTCTGTTATGTAGTGCTCATTTCTGAATATTTGTATTGAGATTTTTTTTTTTTTTTAGTGGACCTGTAATTTTATGCTGTGGTTATACAAATGCTGTAAATAACTGTACAAAAGCCTCTTCATTTCCATACCATTATTCTATTCTAGTCAATCAAAACTAAAGCAAATTTGTGACATTTGCAAACATGTTTTATTAGTTGGCATTCCAAGTATTGACATTGCACATAATCCCCCCTCCCACCAACAAAAAGGAAACCCTCGAGAAATAAAGTCCCCCCCCCCTCCATCAAAAGCCGGAGACGAAAGGAGCACAACGCTTCAACTGATTCAGATGATACCAGAACTAAACTGACTTCCAATGCAAACCACCAGCTGCACACCTTCTTGGGTTTCCCCTCAAATCAAATTAAAAAGCCAAATAAAAAGCAACAAAAAAAACAAGGTTGGTTCCTCTGAATACCTGTTCTACCCTTATCTGGTCAGTTAAAGAAAATGTTCTTCTAAGAGGGGTTGGAATGACTGAGTCACCAAGCAGATTGTCCTTTCCCCATTTTCCCCTTCGCTTTAAAGCTTTTTAACCTTTTAATCACACACCCGTCAGTATCATCTTTTCTAGCCTGCCGACTCCTTGCCAACTAGTCACTATAAACAAGTGACTGGTTGGAGAGTGAGGGGAGGGGAGAGCAGTGCATGTTGTGAAAGAGGTCCAGCTCTCGAACCCCAGGACCTACAAGAAAAACGCAAAGGAGGCACAGGGATTTCAAACGGTGAAGAACCAAACATCATATGCCTCTGATCCTGAACGAGGATTAGGCTGGTCTTTAATTCTGGTTTGAGGAAAAAATATATATAGATTTTGTGTTTCAACTAAAGTTTAAACTTAAAAAATGTCCTTCCTTAAAGACTCCATAAAAATTGCTTTTATCCCTTTAATGCCAGCATTCCACTTTAAACCAGTCCACGGCCGTCGAGAGACCACCCGTTTGTCCCGTGATGCACGAGCGGCACAATCTCAAACTGTCCGAATCCAGAGTCACTCAACGGTCTTTGGCATCAGGTCCCATCTTCCCCCTGGGGGCCGAGGGCCTGAGACAAGCCTGGGTGCAGTCACTCTGTTGGGGCTTCAACTTCTGGGGCAACCTCCACCTGAGGGCAAACAAATTATAATGTGCCACAGAAAACATACGAGAACACTGTTATGCTCAACTCTGCACCTCAGGAGATTTTGGTGTTTTAGGAGAGGTTTTCGGAGACGACTTTGATGGTTTGGGTGTAGATTTTTCCTCTGTTGGTTTTGTGCTCTGAGGAGGGGTCCCAGGCTCCGAGCCAGACTTTTCTGTGTCATTCTTCATGCAAGACAAAAACCAAGTACATTTAATAGAAGCACGTATTCAGAGGATTTGTGTTAGGAAAAACAAAACAACTTGCTTTTGATGTTGAGGATTCAGAGTTCCTCTGCCTGCGCCGTCTGGACGGCCGGCGTGGTTTCTGGCCTTGGTCTTCTGTCGACGTCTCGCCGTTGGTCTGGACACCCTCAGGAGACTCCACCTGTTTTACCTCTGCCTGCCGTTCCTTGCCTTCTTCTGAAGCCGGAGACTGATCCACAGTTGGGCGAGGACGGAGGGGTCTGGATTGATGAAAGAGTTTAAACTAAACTTGTATGGACGTTGTCACATTTAAGTACGACTTTAGGGTTACCTGCGGAAGGGACGGAAGAATCTGCGCCTTTGTGGCATCTGTTGTGTCTGATCACCTTCAGCAGCTCCATCTTTTTCCTCTACAACTTCCCCCTGTTATTCCAGCTAAATTTAATTAATGCCACAGTAAAAACAAAACAAACCTCCCCCCCCCTAAACATTCAGTCTGCTTTACCATACATTTTGGGCACCAAGTCGCGGTCTGCGTGGCCTACGTCTCCGGGGTGGAGGCCTCGTTGCCCCCGTCTCCTCCGTTTGCTCCCCTTCTGGTGCCGACGGAGCTTGGTTATCGACTGGTGTACTCTGGTCTGCAGGACGAGGGTTGCGGGGGAAAAACCGCCGACGGAAACGCCGTTTGTTGGGAGCGTAGCGGCTGCCTTTAACCGGAACGCCACCTGGACCCGTAACGTTGGACGCTTCCGAGCCCTGTTGGGACAATGCACCAGCTCTTGAGCAGGCTAGAGCTTTCGATGCTAGAAGAACCCAAACATTCCTTCGTTCTCACTTTAGTTGCTTCAATGACGTCAAACTCTACGACTTCGCCATCTCCAACACTTCGGAGAAACTTTCTGGGATTGTTCTTCTTGATGGCAGTCTGGAGGAAGAAATCAGTCAAAGGAATGGTACAATCAAAGCAGGAAGAATCACCAAAACTTAATCCTACCTGATGAACAAACACGTCTTCTTTAGTGTCATTCCTGCAAGAAATGATAGTTCAGCAGTTGCACCAGATGTAGGGATTCTTACAGTAATGCATAGTACGAAGTGGTACCTGTTGATGAAGCCATAGCCATTACGGACGTTGAACCATTTCACTGTGCCTTGAACTGCCATAGCTGTAACAGAAGATTTACCAAATTGGGTTTCTTTTTTACATAAGACATGGGAATACAGGCCATTTTACAGAAACTATTCTGTTATCTTCCCCTCATCATCAATCATTAACAGTCAGACTTTGAAACCAGGTCCGATCTGGGTCACGAGGGAGGGGATGCAACCTGTTTAACACCTTCAGGAGGCTAAAGGCAAGAGTCGTGATTCATCAAACAATGATTTCAGCTTTTGTCAGGAAGCAGTTTCTGCTGGCGTCCACCTACCGTTTAATTGGTTCATGTGTTGCTTAGGGAAATGATTTGCAGCTGTGAGGACCTCACCATATCTGGGCCGTGTGCTCACAGTGTCAGGAGGGCAATATATCCCTCATTTGAGGCAAAAAACGAGGCGCACTCAATGCGATAAATAGACATCAACTGAATGAATCATTCCTACAACATGGAGACTGGATGTTTATCAGTACAACACGTGTCACCCTGCAAATGAAGCCACAATGATTTATTGTTTACAGTGCTCACCTTGTAACTGGGATTGCCCAACCATCCTCACAACTTTCACGGATTGGAACATAGCTCAAGACTATGAAAGTGCACAAGTGTTAAGAATGGCACTTAAAGCAGGCAATACGCCCATAAAACAACTAACCAGACTGGTTCGCGGCTCTCCCACTCCCTCTGTACCCACCTATGACCTTCCTCTCCGGCTGAGGCTTGTCTTCCGCCGGGGCAGGCTGTGGAGAGGTCGGCGCCTCGGTGTCGCTCATCCTCGCTCTAGTTTGGGGGACTGCCGGTCGCTCCTGCTGGTTCCGCTGCTCTCGCCCCTTCCCCTTGGCTTCCCTGCTCTTCTTGAAACTTTCCTGCCCGCCTCGGTTAAGTTTTTATCTCGACGTCGCCTCGCGCTCCCGGACGGAAGCCGCGCCCTCATTGGCTTCACGAGGGCACGAGCTGGAAACCGATTGGCTGCGAGAAATCGGCAAATTGGACGGGAAGCAGTGGCAGGTGGGGGGGACAGGTAAAAGTGAGAGGGAGGAGGTGATTTCTGCCACCGGAAGTGGGAGGAAGTTTGATCGAAATCGAGTTTATGACACTCTAAATAGTAAACGCTGTTAAATTTCAATCCGGTGTTCAAGACAGCCTGTAACGAGCCACCGGATTATAATCTCATATTTAATTTGTCTTTACAACTGGATTTAGTTTAATTGCTAACATAAAAACATTTAAAAAATTTCCTAAAAAACAAAACACACATTTAAAAATATGTTAAAGCTGTCATGAGATTTTACAGAAATTATCCTGATATATTTGATGTGAGTCGAAATTACCTCAATGAAACCAAATCCTACTGAATTAAACTTTGTTGACCTCAAATGACAAAATATAACTAAACTAAAATAAACTGAACTCGATCAAGCTGAATTATCGATTAAACCGAGCTGAAAAAGAACTGGAAATGAACTACAGTACGTGAAAATTAAATTAAGATTGAATCGAGATTAAATTGATTAAAACGAGATTAGCCAAACTGGTGGAGGTGATCCAGAAACATCTGAACTAAACAGAACTGAATTAATTGAAGCGAACTGGAATTGAACTGAATTAATCATACCAGAGTCGAATTGAACCGAATCGAAGGGAAGTGGAGTTTGATTAAACTGAAATGATCTGAACTGAATTTAACAGAACTAAATCAAATGGAGTGAAACTGAACTCAGTTTAAATTAACTGAATTGATTTAAGCTGGACTGATTAGGACTTTCCTGCTTATAGTGTTTCCTGATTGTGTTGTTTTTTTTTTTGGTGCTACAAACATCAAAATCTGCTCCATGTAGGCTACTTCTGAGATTTACATGAAATTAAAGTTTAATAAACACATTCAATTGTTTATTTGTGTTGGTGTTCAGCATCCTCGGGTCACTTTCTGCATGGAGAATGCATGATTTCCAAATGTATGCTTTGTTTTTAAACTGTGTTCCTAAACCTCATAAGAGCTTGCTAACATAGCCATGCTGATGTCACTCAGAAAAGTCGACTGTCGAAGTTTCAATTAGATTTTATTGTTAGATGCTTTCAAGAAAAGAAAAAAATGTCACAATTATTATTTTTTTAATCTTTGCGATAAAAGTTGGCTTTTTAAAACAGCAGTAGCTAAATTCACATTTTGCCTTTAAGTGCAGCCTGCATAGGTCACTGCACTCCAGTTTCACACCACTAAATTTAACTCAGCCTCTCTGAGAGGAGCCAAGTTCAGCAGCACCATTTGCTGCACACTTGTGACCATAGTTACAAATATAGACTGAGATTTCTGGTGGGAGAGAGAATACAATAAAATAAAGCTGGAATGGGGATCAGAGTAGACTCCTTCAGATGCAGGGTAGTGTATAAAAGCACCTGTTGAGCTTGTAAAAATCTCCAATTGCATCCTGATCAATAATGTGTCGTTTTAATAAGGTGCGCAACAGAATTCCACCTTCCGGCTTGAGAAATCGAAAAGACGGAGCAGAAATAGCGGGCGCCATTTGTAATTTAGATTCGCAGCGTCAACAATGTGTGCCAGATACTTTGCTGAACTTGTAAGCGCACAGCGTGTAGCATCTGTAAGAGTCCAGGAAGAGGAAACATGAATGGTTCATGTGCGATACACATCAAGTTGTCTAGGTTTCTTTAACGGGCATCTGCGCGACAGAGGCACCAAGCTACTGCCAGTTAGCCAGCAGCTAACAGGAAGAGCGGCAGCTCTTCAAAATAAAAGTCTTGTAGCGGGGAGGGAGGAGAAGGAGGAGTTGAGCACAGAGATACGGTGACGATTCACCTTTGTGTTAAAAGTAGGAACACTATACACATTTAGTGTGTACAGAAATACTTCGTGGCAATACTGTTATGATTATTATTTTAAAAGCTGGTTTTCTGATGTCAATGTGCATCTCTAGAGCTCAAATTCGACCTAAATTTGGTCCATATTTCCTAGTAAATAACGTGTAGGCAGTGTGGTCATAGAGCAGCAAGAAAAAAAAGAAAAAAAACATTTATCCCAAAGATAAATTATGCTGAGTTTCTTTAAAGAGGTGAATGTATAAGTCAAGCTTGACCAGATCTAAAGTTGTGGAGAAAGCGTATTGAAAGGTCCTGGTGGAAGTAATTAGACATGAGGTGATTTGTGCTGTGTTAAATGTCTTTTTAAAAATTTAATTCAGGAGTCTGCAACTTTAACAATCCAAAGACTCATTTTTGACCTAAGTCCAGCCGCATAAAGCTTGCTTAGATTTGAAAACTTTACATGGTCTTTTGATATAAAAAAAAAACTACAAAAAAAACTTATGATTTTTATTACATTTCTACTCTAGGAAACTTGTTGTTGATTTTGTAGAGCCACCATTTTATTCCTGTGATTTGCAGAAAGCAAATAAAAACTCTTGCAAAAAGCGGGTGGATATAACTTTCTTCTTTGATATGTAGTTTGAGGAAAATGACACAACAAAGTTTCTGAGCAATTGACAGGAAAAAAAGATCTGCAAATATTAAGGGTATTTTTTTTTTAATGTATTTCTGTTGTAAAAAAAAATCAGTACATTTATACCTCAAAACTTAGTATTATAGAAACATTATTTATCATTTTTAGTTATATTGAGAGCCATTATAAGTCCAAAAAGTCACTGGAGTTATATACTTTTTTTTTTTTTTCTTCCTGGGGATCTTAGAGATTTTTGTATTCAATAAGGGACAACAAATGATTGGCCTTGATGTGACGCACAACAGAATAAATATTTCTCATATCTTACTTTTATCTCAGCCCAGTTAAAAGTAAAGCAGTGCATTGTGAGACGCGTGAGTGTTTTATTGTGGCAGAGTCAACAGGAAGTGGTGTCTGTAGATGTTTCTATCTTTATTATGGTGCTGGGGGTCTGGATGACAGCGGCAGACAGAGGCACAGAGAGGCTGCGCATCGTACAAACCAGCGGGCTTTGGATCCGCTTTGGAGTGTTTCGCCTTCCTCTGCTGGAGGCAAACAGCAGCCTGGAATGAGTCAGAGAAATAACAAAAACAACAACAACAACAAAAAAAACCATCAGCTAAAGGCTAAACTAATAAATAATAAATAATTAAATAAAATAGGTGGGAGCGACATCGTCTTGGAGGAGCGGAGGCCGGGCCGGACAGTGACCACAGCGGAGGAGCAGAGCCATTATCAGCGGAGTAAGTTCTGCTCGTCCAATAAGAGGGGCGTGTTTGCGCCTGGGCAGGAGGTTTCCTCCGCACAAGGCAGGCTGCAGCGCTCTGAGCGCGTCTCTCGTGTATGTGACTTGTTATCGGATTTAAACACAGCGAACATTTCTGGTTCATCCCAGCGGGGAGCAGGTGAACGTGGGTCCGCAAGGCGCTGCCTGCCGGAGCCGCTGTTACATTGGTGTTCAGCTGTTTGCTGGTTCCTGTCAGTGTTACTGGGAGGAGGAGGCGGGGGTGGGGGGGGGGGGGCAATAACATAGCTGCCACTTTAGCTCCTGGAGGCTGGCTGTGGCGACCAGGAGGGCCTCAGCCTGGGTGCAGGCAGGCGGCATGCCGGTCCTGCTGAGGGCCGCAGAGAGAGAGAGAGAGAGACTGAAACATATCGAGAGCAGAAATACTGAGAAATGTTCCAGTATATTGTTTATTTTTTATCACGATCTCTGTAATTACACAAATATAATAATATATATATATATATATATATATATATATATATATATATATACATATATACATATACATAAGTATGTATCACACTATGAGTGTTTTATACCATTTACAGAGAGGACTCGAACAGCCAATGAGGCCAAAAATAAAAAATAATCTAATGTTAAAAGAAGTATTCAGAAGTGATTCAGATTCTCACCCACATGACGCTGTGATCCAAAACACTACCAACAGTCAGTGTAAACACAGAGTCCAGATAACACGCTGTACATCCAGCTGGAAAAAAGCCCCATAAATGTATTACTTCTGGTTTTATTGTAAAGGTTTTCTGTTTTAAGCCTCTTATAACACGTGTTACTAAGCATTAAACAAGTGTCACCAAGTGTGTCAAAGGACACATCAAAACTGAAGTATTTAAGTAATTGTTGAACATTTATTGCGGCCCGTGACCAGTAACTTACATAGGCAACAACTAACTGATGTAACTCGACCGATAATGAAGCGAGTAAAATCACCCAGTCACTGTTTCAGTGTTTCAACTTGACATTCAAGCAATAGAAAACAGGAGAAAGCGATTGTCTGAAGGCAACAGCTGTTTTCAGTCTAGAATGAAAACAGTTTGTTGTGTCACACATTGTTTTTTATTCCTATTTATTTGATATTGTGGTGATATCCTGGTGGGATGAGGCCATTATCACCTTGTTTAAACAGTTCAGTCGAATACGAAACCCCTGGAAAACTATCCGGTGGGTTTTAGAGGATTTTCATTAAACCCCAAGTGTGTTTCTAACTGGAAATGAGACCATCATTTCCAGTTAGAACGCAGCGTACAATGCTTACTGAGCCCACTTCCACAAGGCTCCTCTGATGGTTTTGCAGAGGTAGTGACAGGCACTCAGCAGGGAGCACTCTGCAAGTCGCCATGTTGAAAATTGTGCCAGCGGTTTGATCAACTGCTTCTTTAAACAGTAAAAATTGGGAGAAACAAACCCAGAGAGTTTTTATGTGCTGAAAAAAAAAAAAAAGTTTAATTTAAAAGTGTGTTCAGGTGAAAGTGCTAACCTTCGGTATGAGCCTTTAAAAGGTGTGAAACAGATCCTTCAGTGCGACGTTTGCATGTGATCCTTCAACAGAAGCTGCTACTGAGAGATAGCTTAGCAGGGATTTAAGTGTGCAGTGAATAAGGTCGGGCTTTTGTCCTTTTAGTTTTAATATTAAAGGTTTTCATTTTAAAACCAGCATTTTAATAGCAAAAGAAAAGAGGGAGAGAAAAGAACAGTCTAAACACTCATGAAAAACGGCTTGTTTCTGATGAGTGTGTGTGTGTCCGGTGTGTGTCCTGTGTGTGTGTGTTTGCCTGTGCAGCAGGCATGGCAGATGTAGAGCTGGACTTCCAGACCGGTGATGCCGGGGCGTCCGCCACCTTCCCCATGCAGTGCTCCGCGCTGCGCAAAAACGGCTTCGTGGTGCTCAAAGGTCGACCCTGCAAGATCGTGGAGATGTCCACCTCCAAGACCGGCAAGCACGGCCACGCCAAGGTAAAAAGAACAAAATAAAACAAAAATAAATGCCGGATCAGATAAATTGGCAACTGTATACAGGTGGGGGTTTAGTCTAGATTTAAAGGCACTCAGTGTTTCGGCTGTTTTGCAGTTTTCTGACAAATCGTTTTAACATGTTTTTCATGCATTTGTACAATTGAAAAAGTGAACAAATCTGCCAGATAAAGAAGAAATAGCTACACAAATATGCAGACACTTAAAGTAGTACGTAATTGAATCAGCTTTTGATTTAATTTCTGCGTTCAGTCTCCTTTAGTTCAGTAAGAGTGAATCTGATTAACTGTCGATACCTTAGATATTCGTTCATTTCGCTTGGCCAAAGCAGAACGACTTCAAAAGGATAAAAATGAACTTACTGCACCAAAGTATGAGTCAGGAAGAAGAGTAGAAAAAAAGGCCACTGCAGGACATAAGTCAACCGAGGCACACTCACCACGGTCACTGATCATTTGTATAAAAAACTTGTATAAAACTTATGCAAAAACATGAAAGCAACCTCATGTTTCTGTCACAAATAAACAGAAACATGTCTGAGGTTGACAAGAAGCTAAAAGCAACACCGAAGGAGCTGCAGGAGTTTTGTTACGAGTTTTGCAGGTGACATCAATCTGCTCTATTCTCCACATGTGTGGAATAAGGAGTTCAAAGTCTTCGCAATTCAACACCGTAAAATTGGGCCTCTGCCTCTTTAAGAAGCTCCTACTCTCTCTGACGTGCCGCCATTGGCAAGGCAGCAGAGTGAGGCAGCCGCAGCAGAGCAGAGAAGCTTTGTGGAAACAGGCAGAGTTTTGTGAGAGCAAGTGTTTAGTCACCCCCAAATGGTTGCCATGGGAGATTCAAAGATTTCTCAAACATTTGTGAACGAATCAAAGCAACACTCCAAGCATGTTTGTTATGAGGGAATTACTGGTATTTATCATTCAAATATTTTTTTTTTTTTAGCTTTAACATGATATAAGGCAAAAAAAAAAAAGTTGACTTTTACATAATTTTACATAAATCCTGACTTAAATAACAGAAGTCAGCTCACCCTGTCAGTGTAAACACGCAAGTGTTTGGCAGATATCTGTATAAATATTTCTGTGTGTCTTCTGTACCTGTGCAGGTTCACCTGGTTGGCATCGACATTTTCTCCGGCAAGAAGTATGAAGACATTTGTCCTTCCACCCACAACATGGACGTCCCCAACATCAAAAGAATGGATTACCAGGTGAGTCGATCCCTGGTGGCCTCTGAAAACTTCTCTTCCTTTTAAGACTTAAACATTATGACGGCACAAATGACAATTTTTTTGCTGCATAAGCCAACACAAAGGCGACACAGTTGACTGACGGCATATTTTGATTTTGTAAATGTGGATTGGCTTTGAGAAACATTCCTAAATATCTTTAAAATAAAGAAAATGAATGTTTAATACCAACTTTTTGACCTAAAGAAGGGAGATAATATCAAAAGTAAATAATTATATGCCCCATTTTTTATTTATGCTATTGCACCTTTGTACCCTGGTATATGCAGTGGAAATTTATAAAACTAAACATCTACACATAAAGGTTAGTGGCTGCAGGACAGATTGGGCTAAAACACGATGCTGGATGGGGAATCCACACAGCTTGCCAAACTGTAAGCAGCAGGTGTTGAGTTTCCTGCTAAAGTGAAACCACGCAGGCCCAGCACTGGAGATGTATGTAACTCGGGTCACGTAAGCATTTTTACATACGTTGTCACCTTTTGACCCTTTTACATGTGCTAGTGGAGCCGTTTCCTCGTGGCAGGACTAACCCAGAGGTGTGTGTCAACGTGATGCATTGCAGAACAAAAAAAAAAAAAAAAGAGTCATGTTCCTCTTTCACAGCTGATTGGGATCCAGGACGGCTACCTCTCCCTGCTCCAGGACAGCGGGGAGGTGAGAGAGGACCTGAAGCTTCCCGAGGGAGACCTGGGAAAGGAAATCGAGAGCAGGCACGACGCCGGAGAGGAGATCCTGGTCGGTAGCATCTCCTCAGCGCACGCTTTATACCCGCTGCAGCTTTTCCTCCAAAGAAACGTTCCCGATCCCCTTCCCTCTCTTTTCCAGATCACCGTTCTAAATGCAATGGACGAGGAAGCTGCAGTCGGTATAAAAGCCTTGGGTAAATAAGCCACAGCAGGTAAACCCTCTTTTCTCTTCCTGCAATTGACCCTGAGAAAGTTTGATCTGCAAAACGTTTTATGTGTTTGTCACCTGATGCCAGCATGTTGTGGTTTAGGTAAAAATGTTGATCTAAAACCTGCTGCTTTAAACTGCTGACGTTTGCATTTACGCATCTTTAATAAGATATGAAACATATTGAACTGCAGGTGTGTGCGTGTGTGTGGTGAATTTTTGGTTAAAACAAGCTTCTTCTTCATCCAGTGAAGTTACTCGCACTGGGCAGAGCATCCAGAAAGTAAAAGCAGAAATTACTTGGAGTAAGAAAGGTATTTGGCAACAAAGAAGCTACTCAGAGTAACTGATGAAAACATTTCTCTGCCTGAATCTGTTTCAGATCCAAACGAGATGCACTGGACCTGGAGGAAAAGGAGAGGCTTACGCATCGTCCAAGCTAGTCTCCCTCCCTTCTCCGTCTCTTTTTTTACGTTCTTGCTTTCCGCCTCTCCTTTGGGTTCAACTAGACGACTTGAATAAATATCTGGAAGCAACTAAAAAAAAAAAACAACAAAAAAAAAACTTTATTGATGTACATGCACACTGAGTCCAGACGGGAGTCCCAGAGTGGTTTTGAGTGGATCCACAAATGTCGTGTAGCAACGCCACCTTCAGGGACGAGCTGTAATCACACTTCTGTTTGACAAACTTCTGCTTCATCTCCAGATCTACAGCGGAAGGAAACGATTTCAGAGAGATGAAATCTCTCTGAATTTGAACAGAATGTTCAAAAAACTTTGAACATTCTGCCGGTGTTCAAAGTTTTTTTTTTTTTTTTTAAGGAGATGCTTTGCAGAAACCCTCACAGCTCTCCGGAGAAACAATTCAAATGTTATTTATTGTGCTCCCAGGTTCTGATCCAGGATCTGTGGACGATCTTTGGCAGGTTCGGTTCCGTCTCTTGTGTTCGTACAGCCAAACCGTGCAGAAACTCCACAAGGCCAACACACACAAAAAAATTAAGCTAAACGTAATAAAGATGATGCAAACCGATGGGTGTGACTTATTGTTTATTTAGCAAGTTTTAAATGAATGCTTTAAGTCAGTTAATGCTGCAGAGGATGATAAAAACAAACAGCAACGCTCCAAAGTATTAACACAAAGTTTACGAGCCTGAGTGGGTAAAGAAAACAGGTCGGCTTGACAGAAAATAACAGTTTGATGCACGTTTTAAGACCATGAAATGGTTTCAGAGCAGTTTCAAAATAAGCTTCCTTTCAACTGAGCCACATCTGGAGGTCCGCTTCATAGCTGGGAAAAGCAAAACCACTTCTAAGGGGATAATTGAGGATTTATTGTGGAACGAGGTTCTCATTTCACATAGAAATGCAGGTGGGAGGCGGCGCACCACCAATGAGCTTCCTGAAACATCTGAAGCGTTCCTGGTGGAGTAACTGATATAAACGAGTTAATAAAAAAACATATGAAACATGTCCAAGTAAACATTATATTGGGATTTTTTTTTCTTCCTTCATAACATTTACTCTGATTGAAAATGCTTTACGGGGTTTGTGTTTCAGACGGGAGGATCGTTGGTGGTGCACTGCCTCCCACCTTCATTTCTAATGTACTTATGTTTACTTTTTTGTAATGATTCCATCCAAAATTGACAACGACTTAAAATTTAACAGAAAACTCTTCACATAATCCTCTGACGTTTGAGACTGAAGATGTTGACGGCAGTAAAAGTCAAAGCTGGTCTTAGTCTGTCTTGGACTAGCCGTTAGCTTTAGCACCTGAGTCCAAATAACCTGGATTTACACGAAAGATGGATAACTAAAGATGTCGTAAGAATTGTATGTTGCAGATAATATTAATTTCTTATAACCTCTAAAAACCTTTACATTTCCAGTTTCATCAGAACTAATTCACAAATTCCTCGTCTTTCTGTTGCCGTTTTATGGTGGTTTCTGTATGAAATAATCAAATTTTAAGTTGGAAGAATTAAAACATTCCACAAGGTTGGAGCTTCAACGTAGAAAGTTGTTTCAATCGGTAATTTGGTATTTAACAGAGTAAATTTAAAAGTAAGCCCATCCTTTGTAGACAGACATTAAGTTGTTACATAATTTTTTGGTTTGAATCGAATGCTCTTGTGCGCCCCCTGCTGGCCACAAGGCTCAAAGCAGCAGAACTTTCAATGAATATCTACAAATGTTATTCATTAAAAGTTGTGGAAAAATTAAAGAAAGGAAAAACAACGGAAACATGTGAATCCTAGCTTTTCTCGTTAGCTTATTAAAAGTCAAAATAATCACACTGTGAAAATTATAGTCATTATGGCACAAATCAATCTATGTTTTTATTTTAAATCCAGAGAGATCCGCCACGGGTCCCTCCTCACGGTGGTGAAGCTGCAGTAAAAGAAGAAAGATGAAGGTGGCCGTGTTTTACTTGCTGTGGTGGTAGAACCTCTGCCCACCCTGGCTGTGGGCGAGGAAGCTGTGACGGGGGGCTCCCTGTGGGGAGCTCTGAAACGGAGCCTGAAGGTGCAAACACGAAATGTCACAAAAAGCTGTTTAAATATTTTAAAAATGAGAGGTGACCCAGGAGGGAAGTGGGTGATGAGGAAGCCTCACCTTGGCTGTGGGGATCTGGACCATGGGTGTGGGCAGCAGACCTGAAGCAGAAGGATGCATGGCAGAGGGATGCATGGGCCTCAACGCTCCCTGACGGAACAGGAAACGGAACAAAACTACAATCAAATTTCCATAAAGTCGAAGATAAGGTCGACAGAAGTAACATTAATGGTAGAGTCAATGTTTCTGGGTTTAGTACCAACGATTAAAACATTTTCACCCTGGAATCTCCAGCATAAACACAGCAGGGTGGCTGCAGAAAACAAGCCGGGTTCGTGGGACATGTTGCCATAGTAACCCACAAGCTATGAGTGCCGACGCTGCAGGTCAAACTGAACTACAACTTAAACTGTAAGCAGACCGGGTTGCATTTTCCATCAGAAGTGAAATCCAAGCTGAATGTGAATTTTTATATTTAAAAATCTGAGTCACAGCGATGGCGACCGGCAGTCAAAACTGTTCATCGGGTAAGAACAAAAAAACCCCCAGAGTGGTCTGATATTCGGTGTGATTATCAGATTAACTGAACAGACTCGACTCACTGCATCTGTAAAGCCTGACTGCTGGTTGGCGTGTTCCAGCTGCTTCTGCAGGGGTATCGAAGCTCCAGAGATGAATCCTGCAAGAGACGCGCAGGTCGCAACTTTTAACACGACGAAAACCTATATTCTTTAGTCAAAATAAAGTCACGCTGAGATTTTTCTGCTATTTATCCGAGCTGCAGCTGCTTGTTCTCAGGTCAGCAGAACTCACCAGGCTGGGAGGGAAAGTGGCTGTGAACGGGATAGCCTGTCTGCTGGTGAGGGAGGTACTGCATGGCTTGGAAAGCAGACGCTCCTGGAGATCAAAGTGTTAGGAGAGGCCGCAGATCAGTGGAACAATCCAAACACACATTTAAAAAAAGAAGAAGAAAGACGCGAAGTAAATCAAGTTCCTCACCTCTGATCTGAGAGCTGCTGGCGAAGCTAACGGGTACAGAGGGTCCGGGGGCGTAGGTGGAGGGGTGCTGGGATGTGGCCACACCGTAGGGCTCGTGGACCCCCTGGCTGCCGCTGAACTGACCGTGTTCTGCTGAGCTGGAGCTGAACCCGGGCGTCTGATAATGACGGGTCTAACACAAAAATCAAATGGAAACTGAATGAAATAATCTGCTTCTAATGACATTAGACTTTTAGGCCGTATACGTCAGCCTGTTTTTTTGTTTTCTGTAGTTCTGGTGTTTTCATTGTTAAACACAAACTGGTAAGTGGATGACTTTATTTCAGCATCCTCTCTGGTTCTGTACTTACTGGGATGACGGAGGCTGGGAACAGCTGCTTGCTCCGTTCCCCCAACAGGGCGCCGGGTCGACTGTGACTCACTGGACTTCCTGGACAGACCGAACATTAAAGCTGATGTGTTAGAAGCATTTCCCCCCCAATATGCATTTATTCTGCGTCATCACCCAAAGAAATTCAAGAACAGACGAGAAACAAGCACTGAAATCTAATAGTCTGTAAATGATTGGAACAAAGACATTTCTAAGATCACTTTATGCAAATAAATAAAACATAGAAGAGTGATTAATCTTCCCAGGAGTGCTCACTCTTCCAATGTTACTCCAAGAATTGATAAGAATTCTTAGCTAAAAGTACTTTTTGGCTAAAAGTAATCCAGATGTCTTCTCACCTGGGATGCTGAGGAGGTGCTGTCCTGTGTGCATGGACAGACTGGGCTGGTAGCTGGCTGATGTCAAGGTCGTGATATCGCTGAAGAGGAAAGAGGAAACCAGGTAAAACACACAACCTTAATCAGGGAATAACGCATCCCGACGGGTCGGTACCTTTGCTCCTTCCTGCGTCTCTTTTCCTCCTCGTGCAGAACTTTCTTAAGCTGCAGAAAAAGCTGATGTTTCTCTTCTTGGAGTCCCTGAAGTTTCTCCTCCATCTTCATGACCTGGTGTTAATGTAACAAAAAGATTTATTTCACAGCATCTGTTCCAGCTTAAGATGCAACTCAGACAAAAAAAAAAAAAAAAAAAAAACATAGCGGAGGAAACACAGACACAGACCTGTTCTTTGGTTTCCTCTAAGGACATCCGCTCCTCAATTTCTTTTGTCCTCTTCCTCTCCTCCTCTTCCTTCAGCTTCTGCTCCATCATTTTGTCCACCTCCTCTTCCTCTAAAAATGTTAAAACACGCAGAAATGCATATGCATACCGAACCAGAAATGGTGGAGCAGCTTTGGTCTTTTACAAAATAAGAAAGGAATGCGAAGCATCTGATGAGCTGTAGTGACCATGTTTGAGGGATCAAACATGAGGGACGTGTTTGAGGGACATGTTTGCACTCTATGCAAATTAAGAGTGAGAGAGAGAATTTAACTTAAATTGAATTTCAAATTCAGACAATTATTGAGAGAAAAAATACAGAGTTCTGTGAATCTATTCTTGAAAACACAGTATTTAGAGTTCTTCTGGCTGTTGGGAACAAGTTTAATTTGCATTTACCTTGTCTCTTGCGCTCCCTCTCTCTCATTATGTGCTTATGGAGGGCTCTGGCCATCGCATTGGACAGCTTGGGTCTCTCCAGCAGGGCGGGCATAGTGACAGGCAGTGGAGGGGCCAGCTAAGCACAAGAAACAACATGAGAATACTTCAGTGCATGGAAGGATGTGTTTTCATTCGTGAGCAGCGCAAGATATGAAACAGGAATTGAAAATGTACATTTCATGTGGTTTAGTGCAGAGGATTTCTGGGTTACCTGCATGGTGTAGACCTTAATGCCTTCAGGACTTCCTCATTTGTTAATTATATACATTTAATAAAGTGTTGGAAGAATTACTGAGAGGTTGCGGATCAAAGAGACATGACAGCATCAATATATGACGTAAATCCCTCTTTGTGCTTGTCCACAGCCTATTGTTGCTCACCTTCCTTAAGCCAATGTTGGTGGGAAAAAAATGATTCAATTCGTTTCTGTCACAGGGTCGGTGTAAATTATGCCAATTATCTGTATATACCGGCATACACATATAAGTTAAACAGAAACAATGCTTTTTATCATATCTTTTTATTATTGCTAGACAAGCACACACCTGTAGTCAAACCCTAAATGCATGTTTACCGACAAAGCTACGTCTAAACTGCTGAAGAGACCAGAGTTAGCAAGCGTCAACGAGCTAAATGCTAAGCTAACGTCGCCTGAAGCTGTTATCAATTACATTAAATGAACAAAGGCAGGGTCAGTTAAACTTTATATCAATGCGTCTTGATGTTATTCGCATCACATAAGTATAAGTATGTTTGATACATAAACTCTTTCTTTAAAGATGTGCCGTTTTAGGAATTGCTAGCTAGCTGCCGAGCTGCGTGGCTCATCTTGTTGTATCTGTCTTAATGTGACCTCGGTCTCAGTGCTAAAACAACTGAAGAAAAACTTACTTTTGTCGATTTGCAATGCGTACAATGAGAACCTAAATTTCAGCTGTTTTCAGCGTACTCCAGATAACGCACTAGGAGGAAAGAAATAAAAACTTCTTGTTCTTCTTCTGTAAGCAGCTAATCCAGATGCATTACCGCCACCTACTGGGCAGGAGAGTGCATGTCTCCGTGTGTAGAGGGCCCGGTTCCTTGGTGCCCCGCCTCCCTCGTAGACCAATTCTTTTCGCTTGTGGGGGTGATAGGAGGTTGCTCCATGAACTTTAACTTTTTGAAATGTTTTAAAATAAAATTTTATTCCAATTATCAAACAGCTATCATTTTTATTGTGTCCAACTGAACCTTTATAAATTATGGCAGAAGAATTTGTCCACACAAAGAATGCTGCAGACAAACAAATCAGATTATTTAAGGAGATTATTTAGTTGCCTGAGTAAAATCTTATGATATTGGAAGGAACTGAGGATGACTATCAGACTGTGGTGGCTGACAGGTCAAAGAACCCACATAATGCATTTGCATATTAATTTAGCTGTTTCTAGATTATTCCAGTTTTTGTAATTTTTTTCTGACTTTAAAATTCATTAAGCGATCAACATTTCCATGTCAGTGCTTGGGCCCAATGCCATCATCATTACAAACGGTCAAAGAATCTGAAATTTAATTTATCCCAGGGAAGGATTACAAGTGGTCAAAATATCTTTGTTGTTCAAATGAACTATGAGCATACAGCTTTTCACATAAGGAGCAGATCTAAATAAAGATGCTTATCTTTTTTATGGTGGAATTTACTATCATAGTATTTGTTTCCCCAAACTGATTATTAAACTCAAAAAGCAAAAGTGGGACTCATTACCTGAGCAAAACCAGTGACAGAAACATCTAAATCAGTATTCAAAGAGTAACATTCAATAAAACACAACTGGACTTTCATTACATTTTTATCAGGTATGGTAATGAATGGAGAGAAATAGCCAGTAATGTAGCTGTATACAGAGATCAAATTGTTTCCATTTAAAAAAAAAAAAAAAAAAAAAAAAAAAAAAAAAAAAAAAAAAAAGAAAATCAAATTTATGTTCGATTAGATATATTATTCACAGCAACCTCTCCGCCCCCACCCCCCCCAATTTCAATCTCTTGCACAAAATATTGACCTGAAACCAAAATGATGCAGCAGCTGCTGCCTTGTGGCGGAACCTAACGGCTGTATCTTCGTGTTCACGTGCAGGTCTGGTTCCAGAACCGACGTTCCAAAGAAAGGCGTATGAAGCAGCTGAGCGCGTTAGGCGCGCGGAGGCACGCGTTCTTCCGGAGCCCGAGGCGGATGAGGACGTTGGTGGACCGACTGGAGCCTGGTGAGCTCATCCCCAACGGGCCCTTCTCCTATTATGGAGGTACGGATTAGGTGCAAAACAAAACAGTGAATTTGATCAAATGTGGATACATTTTGCAGTCGAAGTTTTAGTCAAGCGGTTCAAAGGCTAGGAAATTGTTTCTTTTTCATTAAATGCTCTGTAGATTCCTTTTTGTTATTTTCTGCTCTGTACAAAGAAAATAGACACAAAAGTGGGTAAACGTGTCTACAACAGTATTGACAAAATAACTTTAAATTAAACTATAAATCCCTTACAAATGATATTTCAAACAACCAGATCAAAAATATTGCAATGATTTTCTGCTTTTATTATTTTTTAGCAAGACCTGTGCTTTAGCACTCGAAAGTTTGAAAATAAAAGCATCTGTTTTATTCCAGGGAAGTTGACTTATTCACAGAAGAAAAGCTCATTTGCAGCAAAACTATTTGATAAAAATAGCTTCTTTCTATTTCTAGAGCTCTGAAGTATCAGATAATTTTCTCTTTTCTTCTTGCTGAAAAAAGGGGTCTGTATTATTATTCTTTTGAGTTAAAAAAAAAAAAAGTTAATCTCAGTAGGTAGAACCACTGATGAAATGGCCCCCATTTTAATTAATTTTCTCACTACGTTCTCCCCACCCAATTGCAGTTTTGATTTAAGTATAACATGGTCTGTGACTAATGCAGCATAGCGAGGGTCTCTCCCTCTCTGTCTTTCATACAAATCAGGCGATGTCTGTTCAATAAGTTCCTCAGGCTTCCTGGACTCATTTCTGCTCCCACGTTGTTCTCATCAGAGCTGATGCTGATTTTTATTTTCCTCTTCTCTTGGATGTGTAGATTATCAAAGTGAGTACTACGGCCCGGGAGGGAACTACGACTTTTTCCCTCAGGGCCCTCCTTCGTCACAGGCCCAGACACCAGTTGATCTACCCTTCGTCCCCTCCTCGGGCCCCACAGGCACCCCTCTCGGGGGTATGGACCACCCCCTGCCGGGCCACCACCCTTCCAGTGACGTACAACGCTTCTCTGATATCATGTCTCACCACCCAGGGGACTCTCCCAGCCCAGAGCCTGGCATCCCAGGGCCCTTGCACAGCATCTCTTCTGAAGTGTTTGGCCCTAGTCCGCCCTTTACCTCACTGTCACTAAATGGCAGCGGATACAACAACCACCTGTCTCACCAAGCCTCAGAAATGAACGAGGGCACTGTGTGGTAGCTTCCTGGCACAGAGGACTAAACGCCAGACATTCACAGATGGAGGATGTTGTTGTGGACCCTCAGAGTAGGGTCCAGGAAAATGACAGGGTTAGGGGCAACTTTATAGACTGTTTTTTTTAAATATATTTATTTATTTATGTTGCATTTTCTCATTTTATTCATTTTTTTTTCTTGAAAAACTGATGACTCATAAAATTGTGCTAAAAACATTGTGTTCATTATTGTATGTGTGTGGGTGATTTAATGGCTTTTTTTGTTTAATCCATCACCCATGCTACATCATCCAGAAAACCTTATTTACAAAAGAAAAAAAAGTAACTGGCCAGGACTGATAAACAGCCCCTGTCTTGCTTTATTTGGACCCACAGGATGCCCTGTTGCCCCTGCTGTTTCCTGTCAGTGGCCCCCTGCAACCAAATCCCTTCACACTTACAAGTGCGTTGAAAGAGACAAACAACACAGCCGTTTTTGAGAAAACTTCTGTTGTAGGTCTCAGACATGAAAACATGTTTTGCTACTGTCAAAGACTTGGATAGCTTTACAGAGAGAAGGAAGGGACGGAGGGTCACTGACCTGCCTAAGTGGCATTCAGACTGTGTCAGAGACACTCCGATTGTGTCCCTGCATATTCACACACTCCTAAAACCTCTCGGCCTCTCAAGGCTCTGCCATACTGATCTTTTCACAAAGCATTGCTGAAGGCCAGGGAACACTTCAGTTTATTCTCTGCAAAAGGCCTCTGTGTTTGTTTTAATTTCACTAATTCCACCAAATCTGAGGACTGCTGCCTTCAAAATGCAGTAAAACCAGTTCAACACCCCAGTGGACTGCAAGCCCTTTATTTAAAATGGAGATGAACTTGAAATATTGAAATGAAGTCTACCTTCTAAAAATGCTCTACTGGGGTTCTAAGTAGGACTTCAAACAGTCAACTGTTTACGTAATCTAAGAAATTCAGGAGTCCAGAAGTCTCGACACGCGTTTTAGAACCTCTTGATCATTATAAAAATGTTCCAAGCAACCAACCAAACTTTTGTATTGATTTCATTTATATTGTATGGAGATAAAAATCCATTTGCTGGGGTCGTGCTTCACTGTGCTAGTTTGTACAAGATGTTGTTTACAGAAAAAGGAAAAAAAAAAAGTACAATAAAAACTAAAGAAAAGTAGACATTTTCCAAATTTTAAATTATAGCACAAATACTGTTAAAGTGCTTTACACTTGTCACAGTTTGTGTTGGGACAAATTCTAAGTGTTAAAGAGGAGAAATTGACTTTGAATTATTTTTAGTCTGCTGACAATGCAGTGTTAATATAAACATACCTAGGTTTTATTTTTGTGTCATCAAAGAAGAAAAATCCAAACTATTAAAAATTGATGGTCAAATATGCAGCTGTCAGTTGCTACATCTCTTTGAGTATGAAGCCCTCATGATATGTCTTTTATTGTTTCAATAAACCGAAGCTTATGTGACCTCCAGTGCATATTAGACCATTCACTGTATAAATTTAACATGTTGACAGAATTGTATTGCTAATAAACTAGAAAACATACAGAATGCATTTTTAGGTATTTTCTCAGGAGTAGTTTTCCCTCACTTTATTGTCACATTAATAGATAGACAGAGAGCAAAGCCGATGCAGATGTTCACTGTTAGACCAGGGGAGTCCTCTTGGTCAACCTCTCTAAATTCATTATAGATGTTTTTCCATACATAAATTGCTGTAAGCGTTCAGCTTATGTGTGAAATAACTGGGCTCTGCAGGCATGGTGGCAAACACTTCTCTGCTCTGATTAGAGGGATTCAAAACCACTTCAGTGCAAATAAAATAGTTTGTACTGCAAAATGATGGGAAAAAAGGAGAACGCAGAAGCCTGTGTCTGAAGGGGTAGTGGAGATGGGTGCATTGTTGGGAGATTCATGATGCTAATCTGCCAGTTTGGAAGTTGTTACATCAGTTCTTGCAAATATTTTTTAGCTGATTTGAAATTTTTTCCAAGCTGAAGAAATCATTTGTGGCAAACACAAGGGGGAGTAGCTCCACAACTTAACTTGATGCAAATTCTTCTCTACTGCGTTGGCACCACTCTCACATTCTTCCATTTACTTCCTTGAGGTCGTCCAGTAAGTATAAGTAGTTAGCTGTGTAACTGTGAAGGACAATGTGGAAATTGCTGTGACCACAGCTCTCCTGCTTGCTATGCGTGGGTTATAATTCCCTGCAGCTCTCTGTTCGTGCAGCGCATTACGGTGGCTTGGGGTATTTTTACGGATGTATTTTTGGGGTGAAAATAGATGCCATAATAATCAAGAACCCCTAACACTCTGCCGTGATCTTTTGCAGGAGGGTTGAGAAAAAAAAAAAATTCATATATGTAGCGAAAGCAAGTCGGATTGTGGCATGAATTTTGGGAAGTCTTTATCTCCCTAACCCTGTGCATGCAGCCAGGACCATTTGCAATCCCAGTTTTCTCCCCTGCCTCCAGACTGTAATCCACCATGAATTAATCATGGTCTTGAGAGTTAACCAAGCTTAGGGAGGTGGAGTGGAAGGTGGGGATGGAGGGTGGCTAGAGGGATATAGGTTTGTGTTTAGCCCCTAGGCTTACTTCACAACCCCCACCCTTTTCGTGGTTACACCTTGCACCAGCAACTGACCACCCCCCTGGGACACTGGCTCTTTAAATTCAAATCTTGTATTGATCGCTCATCAGCTGTTGGTGGAAACTGACCTTGTAGTCTCACACTAAAAAAAAAAAAAAAAAATTAAATACAGCAGGCCTTAACAGCAGTGAATGGGTTTTAAATGACATTTTAAATCTCTGAGTCAGGACGTTTAAATAGCCCACACACCCACTGGGAACCAAAATAATTCCACTGTATGTGCTGGTTTATGATGAGGGGAACTGACATGGAGATAAATGCTTTGAGGAGCGAAGGGAGGGATGGTACAAAATGGTTTACTTTAGGCTACAATGGGGGCCAAAATATTGTGCCAATAGGAAGACAGACCCAGCGGGTGAACACTGAGATTTTTGCATTCAAACTGAGAGGGTTATTTTGCAGAGCCGCTTTTCGTATGAGAAGCATTTGGCTGCTAGCTTTAAATGCAGAGTGGCTCAGCTGGAAGCGCCCCCTCCACTCAGAGTGATTGTGGTGTTTGCACACAAGAGCGTGGCACAGAGCCTCGTTTTGAGAAAACAAATGATACATGTTGGAGGAAGCAATTTCTTGGGTAGAAATGGGAAAACCTGTTAATGAATGGAGCAGGTTGGTTGATCTCTGAGCTGCATTTTCCTGTTTTTTAAAGGTTGTATTGGCTCTAGTGGCCTTTATTTGATAGTTAATTGACAGGAAAGTGGGTAATGAGAGAATTTGAAGACATGCAGCAAAGGTTGCAAGGCTGGGAATCGAACCTGTGACAGCCACATCAAGGACTAAGGCCTCCATATGTGGGATGTCTCCATTTTCCTGGCCTAACTGTCATGTTGTAGACCTATAAGGTGACCCCCAGCTGATGAGCTGTTAGTTTGGACGCTTCAATAAAAAATCCTGTTTTACAGGAATAGTCCAGGAAGGATCAGGGGGAAAAAACATATAGATTTTGGAAGCAAAGTTTCCCTCACATCTGAAAAGGCTTATCTGGTGTGATTATTTGTGAAGCATGTATGCAGGAACCATTGATTAGACTTTTCTTGCTGGGAGATGCTGAGATGATATTAAAGTCTACAAGTTGGGGACTGCACACAAGAAAAATAGAAGCTATCAAATACTGTCTGAGAAAAAAAGGCACAGCCACCTGTAATTGTCAGGCTTCGCATGTGACGTAAAATGGCAGCTGATTTTTGCAAGGTTGAAAAATAACTCAAATCTAACCTCAAGTTAACAAAAACAGTCCACCTTGATTTTAAAAAGGTTGATGTGTTTGGAAACGCTTAGGCACACCCAGTCTGCTTCTACTGGGTTTAACAGAACATCTCAAGTAGGTGTTGATGATTAAAGGCTGTGAATGAGCTTATCTTCTGCAAGTGTGACCACTTCTAATCAGGCCAGAGCTTTGGGCCATTTGTTGGCTTTGCAGTAGGCAGCATCAACAAACCATTGCAGCAGCTCTATCAAAGCCGAGACTCCAGTAAGACTGAAATACTGAAGTGCTGAGCTGACATACAAATCTGCAAACCTCAATGAACTGAAGCTACTTTGTAAAGAAGTCTGAAACAAAATCCTTCTGCAATGACGTGACCAATTGATAAAGTTAGAGAACAACTATATTTACCCCTGTGGTAGACGGATCTACAGATCAGATGATATTTATTATGTTCCTCTTAGCAAAGCCAGAGAAGAGAGTAACAGATAGCGTGTCTAGATAAAGGTTAACCCAAGAACTGAAAGGTGTGCTTGTTTTCCCATGGGTATACGAGATGCATTATTACAGTATGTGAAATTACAGCATATAATGTGTATATGCCTACATATTTGATGAAGCCTGACCTACAATGAGATAGTTAGACCCAAGTTCAGTGTATGCAGAAAGTTGAACTTTCAGAGTTTCAAAGTCCCCTGCTACAAAATAATCAAAAAGCCAAAGTGCTTCCTGACTTACAGATGTATTTATCATGTGGTGAATATCAACTAATCTTAATAAATATGTCATTGTAGTTTCTGTTGCTGGGGGTGAAAATCACAAGATCTCAATATTTCTCAGAAGGTCTCTTAAAAAGCACCACTGATGGCTGTCAGTATTTGATTTCTGACTGGTGAAGTACATGTAGACTATTATTATGAAGGTGAGTCCTGCAAGCGAGACACACTGCTGTGTGTATGTTTTAGACTCATGAAAAGGGAGGAAGTAGTTCTTGAGTTGCTGCATTGTGTTGACTTCAGGGAGTCTCTAAACACAACACACCTGAATTGAGTTTCCCCCAAAATAAATGCATCATGGCAGCCCAATTATGATGATTCAGATTTCAGACTGGCATAATGTCCCTGTACCACTGACTCGACAGGTGATTCGTCCATATATGCAATTTTGTTGCCGTGGTGTTTCTTCTGCTACCCATGTGGCTGGAACACAAAGCAGCTGATAGGCGTTCATTTCCAGAGCCATCTGAGAAGTTTGTGCATCGCTCGTGTGCATTGCTTCCATCGGATCTTCAGAATCCATCCAAAAAAGAGGACTCCAACCCAGTGAGTATGAAGGGAGGACACTGTGGTTTTTGGTGGTTTTTAGAACAAACAGACATTTCCAGAAATGATTTTTATTTTTCCAATTCTAAGTTAGAACTGTTTTTGCAGTGCTTTGAACTGAAAGTTTTGTATGTGATCTTTCTGTACCTCTTCAATTCATGTTTATTTGTTGAGCACCAATTCACAATAAATATCATCTCAAGGCACTTTCCAAAAAAAAAAGAAAAAAAAAAGAAAATTTAGCCATATCACACAGATGTCATATTTCAAATCAAGTACATTGTGTGTCTTCACAAAATGAAGAGGTGAAACGTTAGTAAGCACTAATAGTAAATTTAGGGGAATTTGTTACTGAGTTAGTTGTAGGTATACTCATGAGAAAAAACTGACATGACATCATGCAATGTTGTGTGGTAAAACAAAATAGATTATATTTTCATATTTTATGTTTTCAGTTTTGGTGCCACCACAAGTTTTACCCCTTCATAACTTTTATCCCCTTATTCTTAAGAGGCTTGGAAGGACATCAATCTTCGTTTTCCCATTGTTTACCTTCCCTAAACACAGAACTTCCCAATTTTACCTTCCAGAAAACCTGTTACTTATGTTTGTTCTCCCTAACATCATATTTCTCCTTCAATGTTTTTCCTTCAACAGTTTGGCATTTAAAATCTAAGGAAAAAGATAAAACAAGTTCTTCCTGCATAGACTGGACAAAGCTTCCAAAAATGTGCTGCCTTCTGTGAAATACAGACACCAAAGAAGGCAAATTTCCGGTCATGTCCGTCTGATCAAGTTGATCTTGGTGTACGTGGCAGACAGCTGCATTGTATTTCAACCTGAGTTGAAGAACATAGCACAACAAATAGCACCAACACCTAATTGTGTGAATAGAGCACAGACCTCTGGCAGCATATATCTATGTTTCTGCTGCTTCCATTACTGTGTTGCAAGGACACTTTGGCTTAAACCTTGCCAGCTGTTCCTCTAGTTGATTAATTTTGCGTAACCGCTGACAACATGCTGGACATTCCCAAAAATAAACACCCTTTCTAGCTTACTGAAAATATGAAAGTTGTGCTGGTCAAACCATTCTGCCAGTTGTGCATCAGCTGGATTGAATAGTTTAAAGAATTCAATTCTGCAGAACTCTTCAGTGGTTGTAGGTGTGACTACAGGTCAATATCCTGTGTAGTACTTTGAGGGTCACTATGGACTCAATGTCCATCTCAAACGTCTGTCTTGTCACAGATAGTTGTGACAAGACACAACTATATATCTGATGAATATATTTTTCATCAGATATATTCCCCTGAATTGTATTTCTGCCACAATCCGTGACAGCCGTTGGTGGCAACGGTGGTAATTGGAGGGTTACTCATTCAAACCCACTCCGTCTGACTCTTTCATAATGTCCTTGGGCAAGACGCTTCACCTCCCCTGCCTGCTTTTATGCACCACAAATCTGGAATACTGCAAAAAAGCCAAAACACAGAGTTCCTTAAAGTCAGGCCTAAAAGTTTAAAGTTGCTCTTAATTAGTAATAAATGGAACACTGGTCAACACACTTCATTTGTATTAATTAAATACATTTCTACTGTACTTGGGCACATACAATATCCAATGATTTCCCCTAAAACACCTCTCCTGAAATATTAGAGTCTTACTCAGAAATTGCTGGTGTGGACTCCCATCAGGCTGATTTGGCTTGATATATGCCACTTCCTGGCTCTCACCACTGGCTCCTTCACCATCCCTCTCTTATACATCTTCACTGGAGATCCTCTCCCTTTGTCTGCTCTCAAAATGTCTTCTCTCTGACTAATCTTTCTTTCTGACCATGGAGAAGCCCTGAATTTTCTATCAATTCAAAGGTAATATTACTCCAGTTATATGCTGCAAAACTGTGGAATTCCCTTTTTTTTTTTTTGCACTAACTACTGTTTGCAAAACAAGCCAATACTAATATATTTCTTTCTAGTACTCAACTAATAGGAACATGTTCACAAATAGTTTGAAGCACTACATGTACCAGTGGTTTAATGAGAAAGAAACTGTCAGAAGTGCTAATAAATAGTTTATGTTGGGAACTTTGACCACTTCTTTCATTCGCGCCATAATATTGGATACTAATCTCAGTTAGTTTCAAATCTCCCAGTTGGAATTTTGACTTCAGGGGTCGTTCTTACTGTTTTTCTGTAAACAGTAAGAACTTGTAAAATGGAAAATCCATTTTACAAGTACCAAGAGAAAGCACAATTAACAGGTGATATGTGGGGCCAACTGGCATCCCAGAGTGAACGCAAAGGCTACGCTCTCATGAGCTCAAACTCACATTTAGGGTAAACTCAACTGTTTTTGAAGGAGAAAATCCTTGTAAGGCTCCAGAATACATTTGAAACAAACAACTTCTTCCTAACTACTTTACTTCAGTTTGATGTCTTTGGCCTTAAGTAACACCAGTTTTCATACACGCCTCACTTCATACCTTGCCGGTTGAGTCGGTCACAGCATGCAGAATATTGAGCTCCACTTTGAGAAAAATGTTTGTAAATGTGCCGTTGATTTGCCTCTCAGAGTCAGTATGAAACTGAATGTTTTCCTTATAATTGGTATGTGACTCACTGTGGTACAATTTACATAAGGAAATTACCCATAGAGCAAACAATACATTCACCCAGGGAGGAAAGTATACTCGTTTAGCAAAGTGGAAAGTACTAATTTCCCCCTGGAGGATGTCCTGATGGTATCTGAGGTCTGTAGGTTGGCCTGATTAGCACAGAGCATGGAGTGTGTCTGCACCATCTGACCCACTGAGTTATAGTCATTTGTCATTCACATATTGGAGACCAACTGCTGTGTTTTTTGCTCAAGGCAAGGGTTTTCTCAATGAGTTGTTTGTGTATGATTGCACTGGCAATTTCTCATCATGATATTATATGGAATACACAGTGCAAAATCTGTTCATAATTTACTCAAGCTGCTTTTTGCATTTGTGTGTTTCTTGTCTTTTATAGCTGAAAGGAAATGTACTTTGCTGAATGTACTTTGCTGTATTAACCATCCAACGATTATACAAAATTGCTTACAACAAGAGCAATATTTGCCTTGACATGCTCTTCTTTATCTTGTGTACAAATGGCATAACACTTTTTTATTGTATTGAACAAGAAGACATGTATTGTGAAAACAGATCTACTGTGGTGACCCTCACACCAAAACAGAAAATACCAGCTTCTTAAAAAAATCTACATTTGCAATCCTAAAATATTACTGAAATAATATTGCACTATGCCCATATAGTGCTGACCTTCAACAATTACTAAGGGTCTGCTCCCATTATGGCTGTGATTTTGACATTAAAAATATTGCTAAGAAAAGCAGTATTATGATTGTTAGAAGTAAGGCAGAAATGCATCTGATAACCCCTGACTTCTGTTTATCTGGTACTCTTCTCAACATATGCAATGAAGTTAAATATTTGGGGCGTTACATAAATGATAACCTGTCTGATGATTGTGACATCTATAGGCAGTATAGTATGATGTATGCACAAGCTAATATTCTGATCAAAAAGTTTGTTCATCCTCTGTGAAGATAGCTCTTTTTAAAGCTTTTTGTCCTCCACCAGACACTGTCCATCTGTGTCTGGTGGACACAGATGGACACCAGACATCTGTGTCCACCAGATGTCTGGTGGACACAAATAATATAAAAAAAGCAGCCTACAGAAACTTTGTGCAACATACAATGATGGCATGAGGGTACTACTCAAAGCAGTGCTAGTTATATGTTTGTGCATAAGGCTGTACCCACATGTGCAGCTGTGAAAAGGCAAAATGAGAAACAACAGGAAGGGGAGCAGAATGTTCAGGTGAAGGAAAGAAAATGAACAGGGCAAAGGAATTGGACCCTGATATAAACTGCAAAATAAGGGTCCAGTTAATCCTGATATTAAAACTAATCTAAAGAAACACATAATGTATCGTATTGTACATTAAGTACAATACGATTATGTTAACTAACACAAGGGATGAACTAAAATGGCAAAATATCAGAAAATAACCAATAAAGAAACGGTCAAAACAGAAATATGGTGCTGTGGTGGCGCAGACGTAAAGCACAACCCACACGCCTTAGACCTGTGATGCAAACATCACAAGTTTGAGTTCCGTCTCGTCTTCTTGCTCTCTCATTACCCTCTTTCCTGTCTAACCACTCTCAATTAAAGGCCACTAGAGCCAATAAAACCTGAATGAAACTACGGATACGTTCACACAGCAAGTAAATGTGACCCAGATCCAATATTATGCCAATCAACGGCCCATATCCAACCTTTTCTTGACTGTCTAATTCTGATCTTTTTTGTCTGATTTAGTACCCATATGTGGTACTAAATCAGATACGTGTCTGGTATTTTTTTTTTTATGTCAGCAGTCTGAACGGTCACATTTTATATGATTTCTACTTCACTGATTACCACTATCCCAGATGAAGACAAACTCAATAAATCTTGACGTAAACGATACCAGAAAATTATTATCATGATATTATGGAAGAAATCTTTGCCACTCCTGGTCCAGACTCCACAAAAGGATATTTGATATTAGTTGTGCTTTCCTTTCACACAGAAATATGATTTCAGATACATTTAGCTAGTAGTTACACTATCTGGTACTATGGACCACACAAAAATATATTGTGTGGATTATGACCAATTCTTTTATCATTAAAAAAATTGGAATAGATATCATGATCTGCCACTCTTAAAAGTCCAAAGTCCAAATACCTACATATCAAAACAAGGAGTTCTACTTACTTGTTTAATTAAAGCTGTGTGCTCTGTAACATTGGTAGAGTCTACAGAAAAATGCCACAACATCCTTCCTGCAAGACGACAGTTGCTTATTACAGGTGTAGGTCACTTGCTGTCCACACACAAGCAAGCTTTGTGATGACCTAATTATGTTATCTGTATTTTTGCCATTGCTCTAAACTTTACGACATCTTTGTACGTCTGTAAGCTCAACTATAAAACTGAAAGCACTATGCCATATTATCTGACGATAATGTGATCTCATTAATCGTTTTAGCCATTGAAAAAGTTGCCAGCACAGAAACATCTGGATTTGTGCTTTGATTTTGTCAATTAATAAACTCATTATATGACATTAAACCCATGCATGTGTGTAAATATAATTTACTATTATTCTTTTGTTTGTTATTGTTTTACGTTTATTAAGTTTCTGTATAACTTTGTATGCAGATCGAATGATGCAGGTGGTTGGTGATACAAAGCACCAACATAAAGCTTTGGTTTGTTCTGCCTTTCTTTCATTGTAATTCATTGTATTTCATTTAGAAATTGCTGAGAATTCTAGTACTTGGCTACAACTTGGTGTCTCATTTTACAGGTGAGAGGTACAACGTAGAATTCACACTTTAGTTCTGCACATAAACGACCGGTCTGTGTGCAGGTTTACGTCAGTGTTCATGTGTTGCTGAAGCCCATCTGTTTACATTTAAAAAAATCCCTCAAAACTGAAATATAGCATTATTGTTATTATTTAAAATGTAATTTGTTTCTGACACTTGAGCAAATAGCTTTTTTCTTGTTATTTTCTTTGGACTCTCTGTTGGACCTTTGAGAGTGAAGCTACATAGAACATCTTCAAAAAGCCTTTGTCATCCAAACCCACAATAACTTCAGCTTCAGGTGTTTGGCGCCATGTTACAGTACCCGTCACACAAAGCCATGAAGCTAATTACAACAATCCTTTGCTTATCCTGAGGGGGAATACCTGGATTAAATAGAGATTTGCAACTCAAACCTCATGCGCCTAACAAATTTAAAATCATTAGATAATTAATTCACTTGGTGGAGGGTGGATATTGCATTTGCACACTAATCTGTCCTGGTTGTCAATGTGCCAGATGATGAGCATTTAGTGCATTGTTGCCGGTTCGACTCCCACTCCACCCGCCTCTGTTGTTGTGTCTTTGGGCAAGACACGTCACCCGCCTTGCCTGCTGGTGGTGGTTAAAGCTCCTGGTGGCACCAGTGCTTCACCTCTGTCAGTGTGTCGCAGGGCAGCTGCAGCTACAGACTGGAAGGGAATGATCAAGGCTGAGATCCATAGAAGACTCAAGCATTGATCGTTTACACCTGGTTGGTTAAACCTGTTGCCAGCCTACCACAGGATGACCCAGAGGAAAGCAGGATAAACAAACAAATAAGCAAACAATCACTCCTTTGGAGAAATAACCAACTAATCTAATTTGTGTGACTGTGGAAGGGGAATCCATGCTTTGGACAGAGATTTGAACCCAAAACCTTTTGCTTCAAGACAACAATGCCAACAACTATTCCGCCATGCAACCCACATATTTTTAGTAACAGGTATTGACATTAGTTACTATTGGTTGTCATAATTTTTTTGTTCTAAAATAATAATGATAATAATTTTTAGGATCAGGCAGGATGGATAGAATGAGTTAGAGCTGTGAATCATTCCACTACCAGCATGGAGAGAAGTGCCCCTTGAAGTGTTGTCAGACCTAGGAAGCCTCTAAGTTGCTGTTTGGGTGTATTTTTTTGGTTTGGATTTTAGTTTGATCTCAGGAACTCATCCGAATGACATACATGTTTATTTTCTGATCTTTCTCTTAAAATAAATATGTTAGAACTGATCATGTGGTAGACTTACATTGTTCTACACTGTCTCAGTTTTATGTTAAAAAGTCGAAATGATCCACTCCTTTGTAGCTTAAGCTGTGTGCTGAGACATTCTTTATGTGTGAGAAATAATAAAATGAAGGAATAAATTAAAATGGTAAAGTATATTTTTCAGCACTTTTCGGAGACTTAAAATCACAAAGTGTTGTATGATTAAATAAACCTTAAATTATACAAAGAATTAAAATGACATCAAAACAACACTTCAAAAGAAAGGATTTAGTCATATGCATGAAATTAGAATATTCCTGAAAAGTTTATGTATTTCAGCAGCTAAACATTAAAACATATTTAAATAATTCCATGCAGACTGAAGTTTAGAGCTATAATTTCTGCTAATGATGGTGATTTCTTGCATTCTCCTAATAAACACATAGTTAATGCAGAAATGTGGGTCTGATTAATGAAAAATGGTTAGCCTGGGATCCCACATGTACTGCAGTCAACATTCCTCTCTCTATCAGTGACCACCATTCCAGATGAAGAAAACATTGTCTATAGGAAGCTATTCCAGGATTTATTCCGCTTCTAAAAAATACAGTTTAACAAAAAGAAAAAGAGTCTTAAAAGAACATTTCGCAGAGAAAAGCCTGTTGTCGTTATATTTGATGAGACACCTGAGGGGGGATGTGTACTAAATATCCAGAATCACCCTAGAAGAAGATGATTCTGGGAGGACATTGGCTTACCTTGCTGACACCGCCCTCCTACAGGAATGCAGCCATTCAGCCCTGTCCACTTCTGTGTTCAAGTGCCTGTGATCTATAATATTTAATAGGTTCGATTCAATTTTACACACTTCTACACCAAAGAACAATTTGGTGTTTTTAGAAAACGTAAAAGAAAATGAACATTTTGTAAAATGTAATTTTATATTTTTTCTTCAGACATCATGACATTCTAATTCCTATTGGCTTAAATGGCAAAATCAAGCAAGGCTGTGTTAAAAAACCAAAAAACAAAATCTCAATTACGCTATAAAAGCAAAAGGAACATACTGTAGCCAACATGCTAAGTAGACAACACAAAACATAACAAAAATACATTGTAATTGTGTCATTATTACATTGGAAGGGATCATAAAATACACAGATTCAAAATGTGCTGTATGCTGAATGTCCATTCATTGGGACGTTACATTTCTTCATATTTCTTCTATGTTCCACATTTATGCAATACAAAGCCTTAAAACTTAGTTTGAGAATATGACCTAAAAATTCCAAGGAAAAGAAAAAAAAAAAAAACATTTATTCCAATTAAAGCAGGCCTGTGTGAGTGCAATCAAGCAACTCTGTTATTCAATTCCATTAGAATGAACGATGCAGTGGCATGCAACCATGCAGTTAACAGGAATTAAAACCATAGGCAAGATGACGGATTATACAAGAACAGAGGTGTGTGTGTGTGTAAGTGTGTGTGCATTCTGATGTGTGTGCGCCCAAACACATGTTGACTTTTCTTTCTATTTGTCAAAATTGTACACTGCATATTGCATTTTTCCAACACATGTACTTGAATATTAAATCTAGACATGGTGAACAGTCAAACGTGCTGTTAGGTCTACGCTGTGGCGCGGCTTCAGTGTACTTGTCAGTATTTGCCAGCTGTACTTATTGCATGATGTATGGCTCTGTTCTTGATGCATGCATGACAGTTGGCAGTCATTAATCATTGTTAGAAGATAGGACATGGTTTAGGGTCCCTTCTCTTGCCTGCGTCTGATAAAAGTTAATCTGGTGTTTTTGAGGTCTGAGCTTCTGCACAAACAAATCTCACGTCTTTCTACAGTGCAGAAAGCACTGCACTGTAGATGGTAGGTGTAGGCGAGGCTGAAAGACTGACTTCTACCTTTTACTCCCCAGCCATGCAAAAACAAAAAGATCATTTTTGTATTCAAGTTAAAAGAAAAAAATGTTTCACTTTTTTAGAAATGTCTTGTACAATGTCTTATGTGTGAACCTAGATATCTTGATGCAGCTGTTTCACCTGAATTTCTTCTCTGTGGGGCAATAAAGGCTGATTCCACTCTGAGTTCCTATGTCTGACCTAAGACTCAACCCTTGTCATTGATGTGCATGCACAGTCTAGGTTGCAGAGTCTAGGCAGTCTCTGTGGTTCTCTTTCCCGTCAATATAAACTTAGCTATAACATCTTCTTCTTCACTTTAAATATAAGAATGTAATCTGAAGGCTCAAGTCGTAATCATCAAAACCAACAGAATAAACAGATTTTTTTGCTGCCCCAAATTTTAGAGTTTATGGGCTGGAATAAACCAGTCTATAATGTATTTGCTCTAGGTATTTCAGACATTGTCACATCCCAGACTGCTGAGCATTTTTGTAATGTTTACCAATATTTTCCTGAGATTTATCATTACTAAAGTGGAGTCACTCTGCAGAAGAACTGACCAATACATTTTTGAAATGATGGTCTGTTTTCTGTGTACAAGGCCATTTCTACACAAGTTGAAGATGAACCAAGTTGTGATTTGAGCCCCAAAGACCAGGTAAAGGTGATCAGCTGCAAGGCTCTTGGTTTTAACAGGACATCCAGAGTTTTATTGTCTACAATATGGCTGGTACATACTGGGTGAACGCTGGGAGAGTGAAAGACCTTGAGACATGATTAAAATCATGCATCCATTATTTTAATGGAGACATGATCAGAGATGAGAAAAGTGGCCTCAGTGTGCTTCTTTAAGAGTCTGCTGGCAACAGTAGAGAGAACATTGCAAGATTTTGTAGCCCTAATCAACTGTATCGGACAGTTGCCTTCGAGCCTTCCTTCAAGTTCATAACCCTAACCCTATGAACCATACCACAACTGTATGGTTCATGCAATGCATGAGTTGCTGAAGTGACACACAAACATTTAGTCACATTGGTGTGGACTGTGACCAAGCAGATAAACCACCCCAACAGGACTGTTAATGTAAAAAGATGTTTTAAAAGTGCAAACAAACAACTCAGCAGGGAGAGTGGTCAGTGTCTCCTGAACAATGCTTCGCCCAGCGCTCTCTGTAGAGACCATCTTGTTAGTTGAATCAGGAGCAGAACACGATCAGCAGAGGTGGATCTTTGAATGTGACACAGATTCTACAGAGTTGGAAATTCACTTCTCATCCTTTGCTGAAACCATCTCCCCAAAAAAACCTACCTTGTCTGATTCACTTGTTACTGAAGTCTTATTTAGTGAGCAAAATCATAAGCACATTATGTGAGAAGGACGCTCATATTGATCGATACAAAACTTCACTTATTCCATCTGTTCTACTATGAGAAACATTTTTCTTACAACATATTTTTCAGTTTTGAACATATTGATACAATTGCCATCTTATTTAGTTTATCGTGTCATAAAATGTACCATCAAAGCTGAACTATCAGTCATTAGCTAAATGACTGATGGCATGTATGCAGATTTCACTGACAAGACAAGAACAAAGAAAACAGATACCAGAGAAAGGACACATTTACACTCCAATTAGTCGTTTTAAAGGCCTAGCTGTATGAAATGCAGAAAACATAGCTTGTAACCTCCTTCTTAATGAGTCATTGAACTATAGGTTCCAGTGGGCCTCTTCAGTCACTGTCACATCAGCTGAGACTCTTAGTCACATTCAAATTGGCCCATAGGTCAACAGACATTGATAAAGGGTCTCAGTGTGTTGAGAAGCATGCAAGCGTGTTTCAAGCTCAGATTAAGTAGTTCAGTCCTTGTCCATCACATTCCTGTTATTTGCATTGGCCTCAATCAGTCCCGAGTGGTGAAGTGAAAATCGATGCTCAGTCAAAGGGAGCTTTCCACCAGCATTAGGAGTTGCTTTCCATCACAACATTAGCACAACCTTGCAATGCCAATGTTAATGTCAACTCCATGTTGTTACGACTAAATACAGTAGGAGTAAAACTGTGTGAAGCTACAGGACTGTCATGGTCATTCCTTTGAAATGTAATCAACACATACATTTTTTCTTCTTTTTCTCTCCACAGAATGTAAGGCGATGACAGGACAAGAAGGCAGGTCCATTTACTTCACTTGAATTCATTTTATTTCCATTTGAAACAGCTTTTTCTTGTCAAAGGTATGTGGAATTTTGGCAATCAATTATGCTTCTTCAAAGACATACTCTAGATGTTAAAGAGTGTGGCCAGGAAGCATCTATGGTAGCAGTCTGAATTTCAGCGAATTACAGCGGATCTGTACACTGTTGTTTGACAGACTGATCAAGAGGATGCCCAGAGAGTCTGTAAAGTTCCCAATTTTCTACAGACTCCAGAACAGAACCAGTCTTGTGTTTGCCTTTGTGAAGAAGAGGCACTATCCTTACTCTAAATCTGTCTGGGAGTCAGCCTGGTTGGCCAAAAATATTTAAAAACAGTAAGTAAATCATTCGCTAAAGATCCCAGAATGTCAAATGATTTAAGACACTCTGCACAATGTGCTAATAAAATATACTTTATTGATCCCCAAGGGGAAATTGCTTACTAGTTGGCAAGGTGTGAAAAGTGTGATGTAAGTAACTTATGACTGAATATAAATAAATAAATAAATAAATAAATAAATAAATATATAAATAAATAAATAAATAAGCATGCAGATGGAAATATATTATATTTTAATCTATAAAAATAATCTATAAATGAGTCCAGAGGAAATTACATTTAAGATCTGAGTTACTCAGAGTTGGACATTGTAAAGTCTGATGGCTACAAGCAGGAATGATTTTCTGTGGCGCTCTGTGATGCATGTTGTTGCTGTACCAGCCAGCACGTCATGAAGTGGATGAGACTCGTTGTCCGAGATGGCCTGTATCTTAAACAGGATCCTTCTGTCTGTCACCGCTGTCAGAGAGTTCAGCTTCAGTCCAACGACATCGCTGACCTTGTGGCTCAGTCTGTTTGGTCTGATGGTGTCCTCCATCTTCAGCCTGAAGCCCCATTACACCACAACATATAGGATGGCATTGGCAGCCGCAGATTCATAAAATATCCTGAACAAGGTCTAGCAGATGTTGAAGGATCTCAGCCTTCAACATCAGAAAGTACTGACAACTTTGGCCATGATAGCAGAGAAACAGCTTACTATCACAGGAAAACTGTTTATCTGCTATCGTTTATGAACACGCGATAACTGGCCTGAGGAGTCAAGAAAGGCTCCAGTGTGGGAAACTAACTGTAGCACAGCAAAGAACAAGGGGAAAGGAATGAGCAGCACAAACATGAGAATGATTGATGGCACTAAGACCCTCCTCTTGGCTTTCATTGGTTGTTTTTGACCAGAAACAGTTTATTTCTCCATATGGCAAAATGACTCCAGGTAGAAGGCACAGGAGCTTAAGCTTTTCACAGATCATCTGTCTCATATTATTCTGTCAGAACATTGTAACGGCTGTAATAAATTTGTGGAAACATATTTATTACATTACCATATCAAATGTTTATAAAACTTTTGATATGGTTTCACACCAGTACCTTTTCCAAGTATAGCAAAAAAAAAAGGGATTTCCCTGAACAGTTTGCATTTTGAGTGGGGTTGATGCATCAGGACATCACCAGCAGATTTAACCTTAACTAATATCTAACTAAAGCAGTAAAATCAAACGGTGGTGTCTGTCAGGGTTGTCCGTTATCTGATCTACTTTACATGATTAGTATTGAACCCCTGGCACAGACATTAAGCAGTTACATCTGTGTCTGCTCATGCTTTTTGTCTTGGCTTGTCATTGACTTCTCCCTGTCCACGCCCATTTTCCCTCATCTGGATCTGATCTGACTGATTTCTTCCACCTGCCAGGTCTCTATTTGCGTCACACCCTCAAGCTTAGTGCGACATCGTCTGTCGTCAGAGGCTGCCTTCGAGCCTTCCTTCAAGTTCATGATTCTATTAGTCATCCCTGCCTGACCTTTGACCACAGCCCGTGCCTTTGCTTTGCTGGTATTGTGAGTAAATCTTTTTTTGTCCCATGGCCTTTTGAACCTTTGCTTGGAGTTTGACCCAGAATTTGGATTCTGGATTCTGGATTCTCCTGCTCATTTTGGATGTTGAATGTGCATGACCCAGAACTGTTTTCTGACTGTTTTTGGTAATCCTTTTTCTCCCTTCCACCCAGAGATCCAATCAGGCCGTCATCATTGGGCTCTGTAGGCCTCGTGTTCTCTGTGAATTCTGACAGCTCCTGGTTTAGTGTCTCTTACTGCCGGTCCTCAGGGACCACTGCCCTGCATATTTTAGATGTGTCTCTGTTCCAGACAAACTTAAGCGCATAATACTTTTTTATAATGATCTCATTTATCATAATTATTTATTTGTTAATTTCAAACATGATAGTAGTATAATAACATGACCAGGGGATGCCAAAGACACATGTTTTTGTACCACAATAATCTTAACATGCTCGAAAAGGAGTAGGAAGAAGTGAGAAGTTCATAAACTAACCAAAAACTCAATATTTTCAGATTGACCCTCATGATTGAATAAAAAAAAAAAAAAAAAGGTTAATTAACTTTCCATTTTATCTTTGTTTACATATAAATACAAAAATATACCCATCCATACATCCATAACTCCACACGCTCATATGGGTTAGCCTCAATTTACATTTGCACCTTTGTGCTATCTCTCACCCATATTTCTATATCTTGTGAAAATGACCTCCTTATATTTGTTTTTAAATTGTATTAAATTTTGACTTTGTGTTAAGCTTGAACAGCAAAATGTTTCGGGTGGTTGCAAAGTATTACTGATTAAACTTTTAAACATTATGTAGCTTTATGTTATGATCAAGTTGTCATAACAAAGACATTTTTAATAATGTCAACTTTGTATTAAAAGTGTCATGATTTACCAAATGACACTTTATGACAACAGTCATACATATTAATGAAGACTTACTCATGTTCATGACAGGTGTTATGTCATGTTTTATGACAGTGTCATGACAGTCTTATTCACAACCCGTCAAATAAAGTGTTACCAAAAAATGCCTACTAAGCTTTCTGGCACTTGGAAATACAAACAATTAGTTTGGTCTGATTTAACTTCAGACAGACAGAAAAAAATGTTTATGTCCTTTTATTCAATTTCTGTGAATATCTGGTTTGAATTGTGCTCTAAAGTAAGCCAAATTAAGTTGTTCTGACTTTTATTGTAATTCTTTTCCTATTAAAATCTATTTGTTCCAATTTCCACTCTTCACTCCAGGATTCCTGGTATTTCTTAATCATAAAGTAAAATCATAAATAAAAGGCTTCATATAAATTAACTAAATCTTCTAGAATTCCGAGAATGTCACTTCCTTTCTGGATTTAGTACTTAAGATCTCAACATGGCACCAGTTATATTTAACCAACATTAATAAATTTGGTTTAACATTGTAATGGAATGGTTAATATTTCATTTGTAATTTTCGTGTATTTTTCTCCATTTCCTCCTTCCACTCCTACCCTGCCCCTCATTATTCTGCTTACTATGTTGTCCTGCTTTCCAAAGTAGCCAGTTCTGCTCCATGATTTACAGTGAAATTGCTTATAAATTGGGGTAGAAAATGTTTTGCAGATCTGGCAGCTTTCAAGTCCTGTGCCCATTTGTCACTCGACATTTCCTTTTGTGTAACAGCACAAGAATTAATTAGACTGTGTGGTGGCAAAAGTATACAGCATTAATTTATGGAGAGATGAGATTCCTTGGACACCATCTTGTACATGTGTCGATTTATTATTTTTAGTATTATTGCAGTGTGTGTGTGTTTGAGAGCGAGACGCTGTGTGGGTGTCGGTGTGTGGATACAATGTGTGTGTGAGAGACTTGTGGATGAGGTTGTCTCGCACTGATGCTACTAAAGGAAGATTCATTTGCTGTTCTTTGAGTTTGTGGCAGGGCAAACATTCACTGTAGAGTACAAACAAGCAAACAGGCAGGCATAGAGTACAATAGACTCTATGCCTTTCAAAATAGAGTCACAACAATGCATTCAAAAGCACATTATGAATAAATATGAACATATATAGGCATATTGTACATTTTTAGTAACCACCATGTTGGCATTGACAAGCAACCACATTGGAGTTTAGTCCATGACAAGTTGCACCTGTGTGGGTGCTCTTGTGTTTCTTTCTGTGGATGCCTGTATTTTTGCCTAATCATAACATTTTTGTGGCCCAGATTTTAAAACTAATAAAAGTCTAAAAGTAGAGTCGCACTAGTTCATATTAGCAAAAGGGAAAGTTCTGTGACAGTTTTCACTTTCTTGACTGAAGATTAAGGACAAGTGTGTGCTTCTGGAATCATTTTCATAACAGTATAATTTGGATTTAGTTTATTTTAATTTGGAGGCCTACATGTCTGAAACTGTGACTATGAACATGATATTTGAAACTATATTTAAAGGCTCATTTTTCTTCAAATAAAGGTTTTTACATACAGTAAAAGTAAAATTATGTCCTGCAAAAGTACAACATTAAATATAAAACAGTTACATAAGGTATGTAGACACTTAAGAAATATAATGTTGTTCCTAGAGTCACAGCAGGGTGTGTTTAGGACCCATTGTGGGTAATCAGTTCTCCATGCTACATAATCTTACATTAAGCACGCCAGCTGTGTTTCAAGCTTGCACATTCCTTTGTCATTGGTTATTTCTGTATTCTGTGGTATTTTGGGGCTTAGAGAATATATATCTATATATATATTTCATTTTGGTCAATCCAGCAGAAGCTAGCCTACAACATGAGATGTATTCACATGCTTCACTGATGATGACCACAGAAGTTACCTGAAAGGGACATCTCCAATCCTATATTTATCATTCTCCATCTCCTAGTTACACATGCATATACAGTCAACCATATCTTAAAAAAGCTTCTCATACCAATTTTGTAACCAATGCCCAGAGAAAATGGGATTCCTCCGGCCGCCAGCAATTAATACATTTGTGTCCTTTTTTAACAGTACTGAGCCAAGCTTGAAATTACCAATGACTGGCTCTGGCTCATTTGCATATTTATTGCAGCGGAGGACGGGGAGGAGGTGGCGGCAGCAATGGTGGTGGTGTTGGTGGTGGGGAGCAGTGAAAACTGGGGCGAATGATTGATGTGGAGCTCGCCTCTTGCATTAAAAACAGCCCATTATTAGGCAGATAGAGGAAGAGAGAACGTGAGACAGAGAGAGCACGACAGAGAGACAATGAGTCAGGCTGAAAGACAGAGAAGGAGGAAGAGGAGCGGTCTAGCATACAGTTGATTAAAGTTGCAGACGGTGGGATCAGTGAACACTGGAGGTTTTTGTCCTCCATCCTCCCTCCTTGCCGTCTGCTTCTCTTTTTCTTTCCTCTCACTCTTTCTTTTTTCTGCACCAACTCCTGTCTGTTTCCTCCATATTTAAAAAGGAAGATGGCCAGGGCGGGTGCATTAAAGGTCTGTTTTAATAGATGTTGACAAAGAGTGGACCAACAAAAGCCCAAGCCTGAGGATTTGCTTGAAAAGATTCAATCAGACATGTTTTCACTGCGATTAATTGGAGGACTCAGAGGGGGAGGGAGGGGAAGATGTGGGGATGAAGGGATTGGCACTAGAGGTGTGAATGAGTATGATTGTTCCAAGCTACCAAAACCCCCTTCACTCCCCCCCCCTGCTCTCCCCCATTTTTGCCTTTGTCATTTTGAGCGATAGTTTGGAAACGTCCTTTGAATGATGCTAAAGAGCAAACTCCTCCCGCCCTCCTACTTCCCTCCTCTTCCTCCCCATGAATTATGTGTAGTATTGAAGCGAAATGTGGTGAGTAAAGGACAGGACTAAAACAGTTTGATTTGATTAGATCTGCTCCAATTTGAGTACAATAACCTTCTGGTGAAACACCCATCAATGGTGAACACTATCTGCTCGTCTTCGTCATGTAAAAATAGCTCTTTTAATCTAATGATCCTTTTCAACAAGCGCCTACTCAGCTCGACTCTCAACTCAGTTGTAAGGGTTTTTCACCAGGAATGGTTACCCGACCACGTTTTTAGAACCTGCTTCACTTGGGCACTGAGCATGCCATTGGGCTGAAAACGTGACGTCAGGAGACTGTCAGTCACTGATTGACCCAGGTTAGAGTCACTGGTTGAATTGAGACAGGAATCTGAAATATTCCTGTAATAGTTGAGCAGCAGGTGAGGCAGTGAGTTATCCAGCAGGTATGATGAATTGAGCAGTGCTGAAAAGGACTCTGGAGAACAACAGAGCATAACATCATTTTATGGCTACCCAGATGCTGTGATGTGCTGCAAGGAATTAAAAAAAAACAAAAAACAGATCAGATAAACATCTATAAATAACATATCATTTTTACTTTTTGGTTCACTTTCTCTTACATTTATTGTGTCGCTTTTCCTGAACAGCACCAGGATTCAATTCCAAATGAACCCATCAGCGTTTGGACAGGGCGATGTACCACATTTATGTGCACACATGGGATTCCCTCAACTATTTCCTTAAACATTTAATAACAATTCTAATTTAGTTACCTTTAAGCCTGACATTTTTGTGTGAAAGTATACTAGCGGATTGTTTTCTATGTTGGTCATGTGCATCTGATTTGGGGCTAACCTCACCTCCCAAAGAAACATTGGTTTGTTTTGTGAGTGCCTTTAAAATGCTGTTGAAGGTGACCCAACAAATACACTTTAAACCAGATTTCATTTTCTCCATGCACCTGTAGTGTCTTTGACTTAGAGAATATATTATGCAAATCCAGATGTAACATGGAATCTGGAATGGCATTAGCACTGTGAGCTTAAGCTCGGAAGAGGTAGTGATCCCAGAAAGCATCTTTGTCTCTCCTCCCAGTGCATACCGCTGCTTCTTCAAACTTTAGATCCTCCTCTGAAGTGTTGCTGTAAAGTCGGCTTTGGTTTTGGGGGAGGAGGAATACAAAGTGAGCCAGAGAGAGTGCGCATACAGCAAATTGGCACCTCTAACAAATTATACTGGCATTAAGGGGGTTTCACAGGACGTAATCCGTGCGGCAAAGCCTGCAGGCCCCTCCTTCCCGACAACGTTTAACTTTTGTCGATGTAAACGCCACATTTCATGCTCTGCCATTAATCTGTCGGATTACAGAATGCAAGCAGTTTGAGCAGGGATTGGGTGGGGGCATAGGAAATGGGCTGAGAGGCTGATTTGTTATGAATTTCGTAGGTGGAGGAATTCAGTACTTGACCAACTCTAGCTGGGTCCACATGTGACCTCAACTAGTTAGATTTGAGTCTGATGCCTGGTTTTTATTTATTTTTTATTATTTTTTACAAATGGCCTTAATAATTTGTGCTTATTGTCTTCCATAAAAGCGTTAAAAACTGAGCTGTGCCAGAGAGGAGGAATGCGGTTTGTTAGGATTGGATTTTGACGATAAAATGTGGAAAAATTCCTCTCCTAAATGGAGACGTTCACTGTAATGGGAATATCTCAAGGAATGTTAGGAGAATATATCCACATGGGTGATACTTTACCATGTACTGTACTGTACAGCCATGTGATTGGAAGTTTGCAGAGTAAAGTCCGACACTGTCCTTCCAAGGTTATCATAGACCTCCCTGAAAAAGAAATGTCTCAAAACTATATACACCTGTATGTCAACAGTAACCTTTATATATACAAATCTGTTAATCTATCAGTACTAATAAAATCCATACTATCCTATACACTTGTCAAAGGGCTTGTTGCAATTAATCAGTTGAATAGGTTTTACTATTTTGGGGATGCAAATCTTTGAGTTCCATTTCGCATGAGATCAATGCTAAAAAGGGCCTAATCAAAGAACTTGTGCTTCTTCCACCAGGACATGGCAGTGGTGGTGAGCAGAGAATGGTGGTGTAACAAGTTGATAGATTTTTTAAAAATATTTTTTTATTGAGATTTTCGTATTCACTCAGTATGTGAATAATAAGTAATAGTAAACAAGGACTGTATTTAAGTGATAGCCTAAATACATTATTTAATGCTAAATGAGAGTTTCTTTGCAACATAAACATTTTAAACCAATCAGCTAATGTCTTTATCCTATTCTTGATATTGTTCATGGCATCTGGCACAAAAAAAATAGTATTTCTCAACAGAGGTTTTGTCCAACCATCTTAGACATGATGTTCAGTTCTACATAGATTGGCTCTGTCAAATTTATGCAAAACTGAAAGTAGAGCCTTTCAGTTTTATTACTACATATATATATTAAAAAAAAATTCCCTTCTCACCCACCGCGGGTGGTTCTTATCCTCTGAGCTCGGGTCCTCTACCAGAGGCCTGGGAGCTTGAGGGTTNCTGGACTGAGATGTCTGATGTTGTTCCTGGGATCTGTTGTAGCCACTGCTCCAGTTTAGGGGTGACTGCCCCGAGGGCCCCGATGCCTCTAACCGTCTTTTCCATGGTGGGTATTGGGTCTCATGGTTGCTCTTATAGCCAAGTATCTCAAGGATCACTGATGCTGAGTTGTAGATCAGCTCAATGCTGCATTCACATCTTCAATGATTTCTGATGGTACTTCACTCAGCCGTTGTAATTGGCGCCGAGGAGGTCTGGTTGTCA
>CAEGAD010097008.1:0-15449 GCA_903067055.1 Poeciliopsis paucimaculata | reverse complement strand
ATTATTCAATAGGACTATTTCTAAACTTGCATATATGGACCTCCAGACCACATAAGTTTGAAGTTATTTTCTTTAGTTCAGTTTAGCATTTAAGCATACAGCAAATCATGTTAAAATAAATTTTTTGTTAAACACTGTTGTTCTGCATGATGCTGGTTTCAACCGAATATACAATCATATTCAATAAATCTGAATATGCATTCCGATTAGGCTTCTCGGGTTAAAATTATACCTTTTGAAAGTGAAAACCTTCTAGCAGGCATTAAACTTCTTTTTCATTAAGTCCACATTTTTGTTTGAAAAATATGTTTAATAATGTAATATTTAAATCTCAATGTTATATATTTTTTTATCAACTGTAAACAGAAAGTCATCATAAATAATAAAAATAAAGGATTGGGAAAAAATCCGCCTGAGTAATTACTTTTTCACTAACTGCAATATATGAACTGTTTATTAATATTGTAAAATAATAAATATGACTGTGTAAACATAAGGAATTAATTCCGATTTACCTTTGGAGAGAATTTTGGCGATCGACTGGGCCAAAGAAGGTTTCTCTGCCACCATCAGAACGGTTCTCATTCTAAATGATGAGAAAAGAGCAGCTCCTCTAACAGAATTCCGTCTAGGCCGTTAAATGACTAACACTGTGGAAGAAATAGGCACTCGGCAAAACTACTTAGCCAGAGGCAGTAACGAAAGGACACCGCACAGCCTAGAAATCGTTTAAACCTTTCATAAAGTACAATCATATAGCACTAACAAAAGGAAAAGCTTGTTTATTTGTGTTTACTTCCTTCTTCCTTTGTGTTTTATTGGCAGATGGCAAATGCCGTAAAGGTGCATTTACCGCCACCTACCGGACTGGAGTGTGCTCATCAATGATACACAGAGCGAATTTAATGATACGCACCTTAATGGTGTGTATTATGCAAATTCATACACACACATCCACACACACATATATATATACATATATAAGTGTACCTATACACTTATATATATATATACGCACATACATTTACATATACATATACTTTTAAATACTGTAAAATATAGTATTAAAAAAAAATTCTAATTTATTTATTTCTAATAGATTTTGTTTCATTTCCTAAAATATTTATAGAAAATCGTTTATATTTTAAACTTCTACTTTTATTTGTACTCCTTGCACATTTTGCTTCAATGTCATCTGTTTCTATCTTGCATTTACTTTCGGTGCCATATGTTACATATAAACCGATAGGTAGAGGAAGTCAAAAGGGTCATGTGAAAGCCCACATTTGCGGACATTCTTTTAGTAAAAAAGATAAGAATAGTTTTGGGAATTTTTATTTTATAACCCTCTTTACTATTAACAAAAATGTGGAGGTAAAAAAGATAATTTGTGTCAACACATCTCGTATGTAAGCCCACATCTGTGTGAGTCTGTGGGGGTGGGCACATGTACAACCAAAGCCTAAATGTTATTGGTCAGTTTACTTTGTTTGTTTGTTTGTTTTTTGTTGTTTTGCGAAAGGGTCACCCAGTTGGACAATAATGACAATGGTCTCTAGGTTTTGGGTTTGGTTTTTAGTTTTTTATGTTTCAAACAGAAACACACAAAACTATAAACACTATAAAACTATAAAAACTATACAAAAGTTTTATAGTTTTTATTATTTGTTCAGCAATAAACAGTGTATTTCTAATCAAACATTATCAGATTATTATTTGTGTCTCCTCATGGAGAGGGGGCTGAATCACAGGTTTTCCATGTGTAAACCAGCTGTAAACCAAACTCAGCTTCTTATAACAAAACAAGTGTCAGTTGGTTGAACATCAGTATGTTTCCCAACATTTTGAATTGAGTAAATTAGCCAATCCTCACCAAATGCTACGCTACTCTTTGATAAGAGTAGCAGTGCTTTAATAAATGTAATCAAGTAAATATAAAATAACATAATGCAAGCATTTCCTCAAATAAACATAACACAGTAAATGTTACTTTGTACTACCTACCACTGATTGTGGAGCTCTACACAATAACACAAGGCAAAGGTGAAAACAGGCTCAAGGATCAGAGCAGAAACATTTCGGACCTAAATATTCGCCTCACTGAAAGACTGTGACCAACTTTCCAAAACCAGATTGAGAAACAGAGGCCATCACCTTATGTTCAACTTCAACCACTATTAGGATCAGAATACCATCAGTCAGGATGCATTACCTGTCACGCATCCTGACATTGGGCAATCTGTGGGGTATTCCCAGGACAGGTTGCTCTATCACAGGGGAACACTTGCAGGTCAGGCAACTATAAACCCTCACACCTAAGGACAATTAAGGATAACCAATAAACCAAATATGATTAGCCTGGACTATGGGAGAAAGCTACAGTACCAAGAAAGAACTCATGCAAAAGGCAAGATACAAACTCCGTACAAAACGACAAGCAGGATTCGGTGCAAACTGCTCCACTGTGCAACCTCTTTCAAACTTGTACACAAACATCAGCTAAACCCTCAAAAGCAATGTTTCTATCCCATTTTTGGGCATGACTGTAGTGTTTGTGTGTATGTTTATGTGTGAATGTGTACATGTCCATTATAAATTAAATTTGAAGCTATATAGAACGGAACAATCTAACGACTCACACATGAACTCTTGATAGGAGGTTGAAATACTGTTGAATGAAGGGGACTCCACTCAGTTACATGGCCTCATCAGCATATGCTGGCTTAACTTTTTATTAACATAAAAGTACACCATCAAGGCTAAATGCTAATAACAGAAAAAGCACAACGATGGTGACTAATATGTCCTCACATCTTGTCCTAAGTTTTGGGACACGTAAAGTCTAGCCGACTCGTTCTCATCAATATCTCGACCAATTTGATCAGATTTGGAGCAATAATGACAGGACCATGGCATATAAATAGAGGAAGGTCCAGGCACAGCTTCCAACCTGGTGCCAGGCATAAGGACAAAGCCAACAACTGATAAAGATCTGAAAGAAACAGAAGTCGGGCTTACATCATGGAAAAATGTCAGGTAAGAAATGTATCTGTTTGAGAATTGTAATAATAATGACTTCACATTAGTATCCAATAAAACTTAATAGATAAGTAAATTAAATAAGATGAATAACATGCGGAGGAACCCCACAGCAAATCATTCCTGTTTCATGCTTTCTGTAGCAAAGAGGGTTTTTTTTTTTCAGAAATTCTCAGTAAAATGTTCTAGCAAAACATAGAAATCTGTTTTGAACTCCTTTTTTGCTGTGTAAGTGAAAGTATTTTGGTTGTGATTTCCACATGAGGAGTTGGAGCCATTAGGCTACCTCTGGGTAAGAGGCATCCTCCAGAGCCTGACTGGCCCTCTCTGCCAGTCAGTTGATTAGAGCATGGAACTATCTTGGCAGCATTACATACAGTTTAAAAATGAGTTAAAAATAAAACCGACATGATCAACATTTACAGATCTTTTGCCACAGATCAAATAATGGGGTGGTTTGTTACTTGTTAATAGGCCATTTTGCTGATGCTACAGGGGTGATGGAGCCTAAGCAATTGTCATATGTTGAAATTTGATGTGGTTACTGTTTTCTTCCTTTGGAATTCCTACAGTCATACAGTTTTGGTTGTTGTGTGTATGCAACAGCTGTGTATCTTCCTGCTGTGCCTGCTGATCCTCCACCAGTGTGTGGCCATGCCACTGAGCAACCAGTGTGTTGGAGAAACATTGTGCACCTACACCTTGAAAGACTACTACAACCAGATGACTAACCTTCCTGGTGATATCAATACACGCAGCCTTGCAACCTGGGTATACCAGTGAGTGTGTATTTACAGTGTATTGCATTTTTCTGAGTTGTGGAAGAAGTTATAGTGCCCAGAAATTTAAAGATGTTTGCTGAAGCCTGAAGAATCTGAGTGCACTTGGCAACTGTTTTTTTCTGCCTCTGAAACAATGAATTCCAAATAGTTTGGAACCCTTCCTAATTTGGCACACATTAAATATTGCTTCTGTCTTTACTAAAAGCTGCGGATGACTTGGTTTTACATGAGAAATGATGATATTGCATATTTTTTTTATAATTTTGCTGAGCACCTTTCACTCTAAGAAATGAAATGCTGAATTTGCTTAACCAAGTTAGATCAACTGGTTTCACTAAACCTTGTTCATTCAATTTAAAGAGTATTACAAATTTACTTTCAACATAATCATTAAAGACAGATGAATTCAGTTCAGTAAATCCAGAATTAAGTTTGTTAAATTTAGTGCCGTGAAGTTAAATTTACAAGATGCTAATAGAATCTACTTATACCAGTTTACTTCAATTTACCCAACATTGTTGAGTTCTTGGATTTGTTGATAGAGCTTTATATTCTCATGTTCAAGTTAAACAACTAGTTTAGTGGAACCAGTTGACATGACTGAGTTAAGTCATTCAAACATTAAACATTTTTATGTTTCAAAGGATTAATTGAACAAATCTAGCAAATTTAACCCACTAAACTTTATGTTAAAAAGTCAGATTTAAGAACTGTAAAGTCAAACATGGCAGTTTTTGTACAAAAACAAAACAGATAAAGCAGTCATAGTTTGTTAACAGTAAAAAAAGTTATTTGCAAGACTGTTCTAATTACTATTTAAAATTATGTTTTTATGCTGAACACAAGCGGGTTTCATTGTATTTACAAAACACGATATTTTAAAACAACTAATGGTAAGATCGAATGTAATCTTTCACTTTAAATCTAATAGGTATCCATGCAAATTAATATTGTCTCTTATTTTCCAAATTGCAACTTCAACCCAGATGGTAAACCTAACTAACTTGCACATGACACTTTTACACCAAAAACAGTGGGTGCTGCTAGCATGAAATGTAAAAATTAGGGTAGAGAATGGAGTCTGAAAGATGAAAAGCAGAAGTAAAAAAATTTACTTAAATATTTGTTTATATTCTGGTAACATTTTATGCTCCACAGTACAGTTATTTTTCTGTAAAAAGTGGAGTAGATTATTATTTTTTGTGTTGATGGCATGTGACATGACTTTAGAATATGTCCACATTATAATGCATGTAAAATGTTAGAAATGATCTCCATTTGACTCATGATTTTCAATCCCTCAAGCCTCAAACTATAACAATAAAAGATGAGAGATAAGATGTATCTGATCTCATCTGACACTACTTTTATGCAAATTGAAGTTACCTGGCAAAGAGCTTTCATAGGGATGAAAACATATTTTATGCTCTCTTTGTTTTTATTCTGCCAACAGAAAGAAAATTGACTTAAATCGAGAACCTCAAGTGATCTATGAGGCCAGGTGCCAGGACAGCCACTCGGGCGGGAGCTGCAACAGTGCCTTGGGACTAGAGACCATCCCTGTTACCCTTCGGACGCCTGTTCTGAGGAAAAACTCAGCCTGCTTCCCCCTACCCAGCTACTCTGTGGAATTTGAGAACATTACTGTCGCATGCATATGTGCCTTAGCCCGCACACAGGAAGAAATAGCACAGGGTTGAAGTCAGACATCTGGATATTTTTGTTTAGTCAAACAAGATGTGGCCTCTGTGATTAGTGAGATCTATCTCTTCTAAAACATTGTGTTCATCAGTAAGACAGTAAACATTCAGTAGATATCAGCAAATTAATCAGCTCTGTAAATGAAGTCATGTTAGATTCATCTGTATCATTGTTGTATTGAACAAGTTGCTTGAAAAACAGTTAGATCACAGCATAAATATACATACAAACAATATACTAGTTAATAAAATGCTAAACAGTTGATGTGGAGTGAAATTCATATTTATTTGACAGAACCATATATTTCAAATGTTTGTTTTTGTTCATTTCGATTATGATGCATTAGACCTGGTGGTGAGACTTGATGAAGATCCTTAATCAAATTAATTGCAAGGTCTGTAAATGATTAATCACATTTTGGTTAAAAACAACTGTATAGAAAGCAACATTTTAAATTAAAACTTTTATTGATAAATTGATGATAAATAGCAATTTATTCAGAAATAAATGAGCTGAATAATGATCTCAACAACATAAATAATTGATGCTTTGAATCTGTTATTCAGGTTATTTAACAATCAGACATGGTGCAAAGTGTTATTCTAGTCACTCATCTTTGAAGTGTTTCAGAAATCCCTAATCAATAATATAACTTCTTTGAACAAATCTGTTTTTAGAAATGTTTAGCACAGCGATTATATTGAGATGATGTTTTAGATTTGAATAGCTTAAGTGCTTTGGCAGCATCTGTCTTAATTAGAGCTAAGGAAAACCTACAATTTAGTGTCTTGGAAAACCGCATTATTACTTTAGACCAATAAATAACATGCACTAATATCCCATTGTACTACACAGTACTTGCACTCAGGACCCATTCAGGTCTTCTTTTATATTAATAATTTTTTATTATTCTTTTATTTAGAAATACAGACTTCCATCACCTGCAACAGACTGGGTGAACCCCGCCTCTCGCCCGGAACGTAGCTGGAGATAAGCACCAGCAACTCCCAACCTCATTAGGGACAATGGTGGATGATGGATGGATGAACTTCCATCACATTCATTAATTATAGCTTTACACATTTAAGGTCATACATGAGGATAGAAGCAGAGAGTCCAAGTGATTTTGTCCTAATACTGCCTTTATGGTATTTTCTTTTATAGTCTATTATTAATTTTAGTTGTGAAATATAACAAAATTGAACAAAAATGGGGATTGCACCACTATGAGCAAAACCACAAGAACACAAAAAGGGCAGGGCACATAATTCACAAGTACAGTCACATTTAGTCACATCTAATTGGTTTTACATACTCAGTCCATTTGGTCCAGATCTTATAAAATTATCCTTTTTCAACTTGGAGGGAAACAAAAGAAATCTTTTCCATAATATAAATCTGGTAAACAATTTCAATCCATTCCTTGATAGTGGGTGGTTCTGGTTTTAGTCATTTCCTCCGGACGCTTTCATACTGGCTGCCAGTAGTTTGGCCAGCAGTTTTGTCTTTATTAATCCATGTGACCAATATATTAATCATTTTACCAATGCACGGAGCATAAAACACACTGGACCTACAGCAACATATGAAATCATCACTGACTGTGAAATTGAATGCTGAACCTCATGCAGCTTGTATTTGCTGCCTTTCTCTCTGTTTCTTTCTGACTCCAGTACTGTGGAAAAAGGACGGTCCAGTCCTCTTCTCTTTTGCACAGGTTAGGTTGTTGTTGCACTAACTCAAAAACAGGTTCCCACAAGCAGCATGACAACACTTTGTGTGCCGCAGATGTTGTCATGTAGTTTTGTTAATGGTTTTTACACCGTGACTAAATGACATCATAATGATGTTCTTAGTTATCAGAAAGACACAATAACCTGAGCTCAGAGGTTCAAAGTCATGTAAAAAGGATGGATTATATCTGCTACAATATTCTTTGCGGTCTTCCACTCTTTCAGCAAACATTTGAGACAGAATAGTTGTTGGTTTCACCACTATTTACCAGCTATTTTACTGTCTGTTAGTCTGTAGCTCATGTATCCATACCAACCGGGGAGATGGAAAAATTAAAACGCTCAACAATTGTCTTGTTCCACTTCATATGGGTGAAAATATCACAGAATTCAAAAGAAAATAAAAACGAGAGGCGGCGGATAATATAGGAAATAGCGCCATCTTCACTTCCGGAGTGCAATGGTCCCATTTCATGTGGTCTGTCCCCACCCCTTAATGTTTGCTGCAACCAGGTCCTTTTCAGACGAAGGGTCCAATGTAAAGCGGAGCTTTGTTGCAGTTCTGTAAACACCATGGACAGTACTCGCTCAGTTCAGATGTTGTTTTTCGTCGTTTCTGCAGGTAGTAGAAGTAGGCAGCGTGGTAAATAAACCTCTTCTCGTCTTCGTGTAGCTGAAGGGCGTGTTTCTGTACCACTATTCTACAAAGGAACTGTTTCTGTCTCACGGTAAGACGAAAACACAACGTTTTGTTTGGGTTAAAATGAGCATTTCTGCACCCATTAGAGTTTTTAGCTTCTGGCGACACAATTCTGGGTGAACAATCATATGTTTCTCGTCGAGTTTCTTCTCTTTCTAAGACAGACTCATCTATACCGTTACTCATCCATCTTTAGTTGTTGGCTTTTTGAGCCAGGCTCACCTGACAACCACAGAGAGAACTTAAGGACGCCCTTTGTTGTTTTCTAAAGACACTTTAAGTTTTTTAAACTCATTCCCGACACGGGAGAGCTTCATGCTCACTTTGAAAGGTGTTGGCCTGGTATCTGCTGGGTTATTTACGGAAGCTTCTGTTTAAAAGTAAAAAAAAAAGAAAAAGAAAAGAAGAAGCAACACGACTTCCTGTTCCTGCATACCGACTTGGTTGCGGTTTATTTTTGTTCAGCAATATGAACCACTTCGGTAATTGATCTGCTCCACAAAACTGCTTGAAAGTTTGTCAAGATTTTGTCATATCATAGAATCTTCCCAGGAAACGGGCGTTTCTGGAGATTAAGCTCTAAAAGAGACATGAAGCTGAAATGATTTGAGCTCAGCATCGTCTCCCCATCACAACTGATTTCCCATCTTTAATTTGGGAAAACCTTGTTGGAGCGTGTAACATAGACTTACCAGTTTAACTAACACATGTTGTTGGGTTTTTGTCTTTTCTACATTACACAAAATTGGTTTTAACACAGACATGATTTTTTTTTCTATTCATATTTCAGTTTATACTTAATCTATGATTAAAGCCATGTTTCCACCTCTGTACTTGCTTATGTAATGGTGTAATTTACTTGTAAAAATAATAATATATTTTAGTAATACAGATGATTAATAAATCGTTACATTTGGAGTTACTATCGTCACTGAACTGAAGAATAATATTGTCTATTTGCTAGTTTACTGTCATATATTTAGCAATGAAAATGCAACTTTTTGTTTTAATATATGATGGATGTCTACATGTTTAGTAAAGTCATTTTTCTTGATCGGCTGTTCATCAGATTGCGGTCTGCAGAGATCCCAAATGGCTGGAATGGAGCAGGAAGAGGCCCAGTGCTTCCTGAAGAAGCTTGTGGAGGAATTCCCTGCTGCTCTGAAAGAAGACGCTCCTCTGCCAGTCAGCTCCCTGAGTCAGAGAGTCTCACTGGAGGAGCTGCAAGGAGAGAGCCTGGAGCTGGGCCAGAGGCTGCTGGCTGCTCGGTATGGATATACACTTCATTCATTCTTTTGGCTTGGACCTCAATATCTGCTGCTTGTTAGTCATGCCAACTGGAGAATTTAGCTTTGCTATCTTCTACATCATATATAGATAGTTAGATGACAGATAGTTAGATAATCATTGGATAAACTGATAGATAACAGTTTTGGAGCTTGAATGCATGCTTGTAGGAAGCCACTGGGAGGACCTGAGTCTTATCATTAAGATGGGATCAAAGCACAGAAGCACAAGTCGTGTTTCTTTTTTGGCCCCGCTGTTTCTAAGAGGGGATGCACTGGGTCCTATCCAGGGTGTATCACACATCCTGCATACTCATTGTGGGTAATAGGCACCATAACCCCTTACACTCCTCTTGAAGGATGGTTTCAAGAGGACTATCCAAGCTTTTTTAACAAACCTTCCATTTCCTGAAGTATTTATCAGCATTCATATATACTGTGAATTTCTGACTTTGCCTCATATGTCAATATTAGTGAAATCACATCCAAATCTACTCTTGCTTGTAACATTCATCCATCATGCTTATGACACTACACCACACCAAGTTATGAAGACTCTTCAAAAAACTTTACCTCTCAAACCTTTTAGGATGACATTTTCCATCTCTTTAAAATCTAGCTTTCATTTTAAATGTTTGTTAAATACACTTCAGACATGAAGCCTGCACATCACACACTTGGTTAGACAAAGAATGTTAGATTCCCTGAGCTTTTTTATATTTACCTAACTCCTTTATCCACCAGTCCTGCGTGTACATGTCTGTGTTGCATTCTTCACATACTTTAGCAGCTCTCATTAATGATCCACTGCTGGGGGAAGCCACTACAGTTCTAAAAGAAAAGCTACTTATGCTATGTAAACAGTCAGAATATAAAGTGATGTGATGAATGCTTTTCCTTTTTGAGAAAGATTCAGACTTTCCAGCAGGTAACAGGAAGGCTGAACAGAATACAACAAAGCTGGTCTGTTCTGTCTGTTTTAACTTTTAACCTCTGTCTGATATTGAAATGCTGGTGGCCTTTTTGGATATTTTGGGCTTAAGTTAAAGAGAGATTGATAGATTTATTAGAAATAATTGTCCCACAAAGGAAAAAGTCAGGTGTTAACTTCTCTAAACCTCAGAAACATTTGCCATCAGCAGAGCTGGCAGAGAACACGCTTTATGTTATCAGCTTAGACAGATGGTTTATCAGTTCCTTGACTTTTAAGGGGTTGAAGATGGAAAATCTCTGGTTGTTTTCAGTTTCTCCATTTGATGAATCAAAAATATTCAGAGAGCTTGCATTGGTGTTTCCCAACCAGAAGGCCTGGATGAACAAAGAGGTCAAGGAACTGCTGAGGGAGACACCCAGTGCTCCATCCTGCCATGTTTAAAGTCTTCCATCATCCATCTTCCAAAAATGAACATTAGCAGTCTCAATGACTACTGGCCAGTGGCATCAAAACTAAATCAAATCACTGCATCGTCATGCAGTGATTTGAGAAACAGGTTCAGAGTCATATCACTTCACGTCCGCCATCCACACTGGACCCCCACCAGTTTACATACAGGACCAACTGCTCTACAGAGGATGCTCTGCACACCACGTGGAACAGTAAAGGAGCTGTGAGGCTGCTCTTCCTGGACTTCAGCCATTTGCTGAACAAATGGCTTTTTAATTCTACTGAACTCAGAGCAGCAATTAAACCAAAACTGTACAAAAATGCATACATGTTTCATTATGATACAAAAAAACGGCTCTGTTTTCGTCCCAAAACTCTTTGTGACAAGTTTTAGCTTCGCCTGGTTCAGATTCTTGAAAAACAAACAAACAAACAAAAAAAACTCTTATTATGCACCATTCACTATTCAATTATTACATGATTAATCTAAGAACTCGTCAACAGATCAGCCCTACAATGTATTGATATTCAGGCTACCGAAAGGCCTGAGCTCTTCACATGTTCATGCTAAAAGTGTTCTTTCAGTTGTAGATCCATTCTTTGCTCCAAATGATCAAGCGTTCACTAAAGGATTACTGGTATTGCATTTTAGGTAATAAAATGTCTATTTTATTTTCTTAAAAAAATGTTTATTTGCATATTTTAATGTATTTCTAATATTGCATAGACAAGGCTGAAGTGGTTAATTGATAAATTTGCAGAATGTGCCAATTTTTTTTATCTGATCGATAGAATAGTGATTGATTAGCCCTAGTTGTGTATAAATGGTACTTCAAAATGTACCTATTCTTGATTGCTTATTGGCTGTCCTATAAAAAGCTAAAATTTGCTAAATAGTATCACCTAATTTGCATAAATTGCCATATACATAGAAACTTTATTGAATGCTGACATGAATAATATTGCGGCAGAAACAAAGCGAATAAAAGAAACAATTCCTAAACAATGTAAGTATGTTTAGGTATACTTGTGAAATTTAAGTAATGGGTCCCAGTGATCTTTAGCTTTTGTTTTTTATTCCATCTACCTTGTTTTTTGTCTTTGGATTGGTGAATCAAAAAAACAACAACAAAAAAACTGGTTGAGTTCCTTAGTTTTCATTTATTTGATTATTGGGCATAGTTTTTGAAGCCAGGTGAGATCAGTAATGAGCAGAATGACCCAGCAGCACCACCTGATCCAGAATTAGTGAGGGTCTCTCACCAGTCCCTCCTTCGAGAACGATTGGCTAACATCAAACAAGATGGTGTCTTAATGCCATCTTGTGGTAGCAGCAGCAGCAGCACATGTTGCCTTAAGTCTTCTTTAAGGAATACAAATTTTTCACCCCAAAGATTTGCTGCTTGTTGACAACAGTGCAACTGATTAGCCCTGAGTTGGAAAACAATGAGTAAAATAATTATATAAAATTTAGAAAATGTATCACAAGCTCATGTACTTTCTGACATGCCCACATGTTTTCCACTTTATCCTGTCAGGAAGAGCTCATATCCTGTCTACAGAAACACCATTGTTTCTCCAGCTTCCTGCTTCCTAAACTCGGTTTTCTTTTCGAAGATATGGCATTTTGTTTAGGGCCAGGAGTGATAGATGACTTATTTCACTGATGACGTTACCCGCTGCTTCTTGTTGATGTAACTCTTTCAGGGTCTAGATCTTTCTGGAGCAAGTGTGTTTCTATTCTGGGCTTTATGTCCATCTATCTGCCCCGCTGTTTGTTGCCCACGTCCAGAACTTGATCTGCATGTGCATGTCTGTGTGATTCAGGGGGGCTCCCTCAGGCCTCAGGGTCCTCCTCTGCCAAGCAGCAGTCGCCCAGCTTCTGAAGGACGACTTGTCTCCATTTCACTGTCCACAGGAAGCTCAAGCAAACCTGGAGGATGAGGAAAAAGTGGCCTGTAAGTTGTTTTTTCAGTTGCCTGCTATATGTAGCAAAAATAAGAATGGGCTATTATTTTAGGACTGAAGCGATTAGTCAGAATGATCGTTATCTAGCTGTAATATAAAGACTCAAAAAATGAATGCCATTTGGTGAAAGAACAACATACTCAGGGCAGTAAGTAAGTCAAAAACTACATGACAGGTATATACGTTTTGCTCTTAAGATGAAAACCCCTAATTGCATGTAGATATGTTCTATCCAAAACCTCCCAATTGGAATTGTTTGATTTAGGTGGTTCAAATTGTGTAAACAACTATCTCTTATTAAGCATCTTTTACTTTCCAATTATGAACCAGTAATTAATGACCAGATCAGTCCTACACTGTAAGTTGAGCTGAGTTGAGTTGATGTTAAGTTGAGCAGAAAGGCCTGAGCTTTCACATGTAAATATTGGAAGAATGTTTTTAGCTGCAGGTGTATCCTTTGCTAGAAAAGGTGAAGAATTCGTAGTGTTTTCTTTTTTTCATTTTAGATGGGAAAATGTTTATTGTCTTATTTTAAAAAATAATTAAATAATTTGTTTATCTGCATTTCCAATACTGTATAAAAAGACTTGATAGGGTAAATTAAAAATCTGCAGAATGTCTAATTTTTTATCTGATTACTTGATTAATCTACATAATTGATGAAATAATCAATTACTAATATATTTGTTTGCTGTAGTTCTATGCTATTTATTCAAATTTTTATTTTTGGCTCTGCTCTACTTCCAGTACTCGAGTCAGAAGCAGTCCAGCGGCTCTTCCTGAACCATCTGATAGGAGTAGCACTTAGATGGAACCAGGAGCTCCCCTCCTCTTCACCTCCTCCCAGCTTTCAATGTTCTGTTCATGCCATCAAGAACACAAGGAGGAAGATGGAGGACAAGCATGTGGCACTGGCTGAATTCAATCAGCTCTTTGGCATTCAGGTAAACACCCTGAAAAGTGAACACTGCTTTGCCAGAGTTCTCCATTGTCACTCAGCCTGGCTGTGATCCTGATCTAGGATGGAGTGGAGCGGGCCTACTATGCTGTGTTCGACGGTCACGGGGGAGTGGATGCTGCCATTTACGCGGCCACTCACCTCCACGTTGCTCTGAGCAAACAGGAGACGCTGCAGAGTAATACCAGCATGGCTTTTAAAACTGCCTTCAAGAACACAGACAACATGTTCAGACGCAAAGCCAAGAGAGAGGTATAGTAATGTTCTACAAGCTGTTGTTTTATCTCCATGAACCACACTGTATGCTTCAGATGAATCTATATGTGGAGTTTTGTGTTAACAGCGTCTGCGGAGTGGGAGCACAGGAGTGGCCGTGCTGATTCACGGTCAGCAGTTGACTGTGGCTTGGCTTGGAGACTCTCAGGCAATGTTGGTTAGAAAGGGGCAGGTTGTTACACTCATGGACCCCCACAAACCAGAGAGAGAGGTACATGTTCTACTAATTCTTCCTGCTTTGTTTCCTGCTATGCCAACAACAAATGACACTGGTATAAAACAACGGAACTGAATATACGTTTTTGTCCCCTAGGAGAAATTTATGATGGACTCAAGGGTATGCAGTGAATAGTTGCTGCTGTCCAAACAAACAATAACATGCAATACATATAAACAGTTAAAATCGTAGGCTGCACACATATTGAAAACAACAACAGATCACTCAGGTTACTGCACCCTATTTAAAAGTTTGATTAAACAAAATGGATGTATAAAATAGAATTTTAAAAAATTGAGTTTATTTTTTTGGGATTATGTACCTTCTACAAGAAGGCAAGAGCTCATATTCCAAATATGGGATGTGGGACCGATCCAACAATAATGTCTGAGACACAGTCACTGACACTATCTCAGCCTGTTTCTGGTTGTCATATAGTTAAATAATACTGAATCAGTCAGGTTTTAAGTTTGAAACAATTAGGAATTTATTTTTTACTCTTTCTAACAAAAGAATAAATTCTGACATCAGGTCTTTGAATTCCTTTCTTGTCTGAAGAGAATACTGTTCTGTCATTTACTACTCTTACGTAGTCGATGACAATGTGTGGGCGACGGTGGCTGTATGGCAGAGTAGTCGTCTTACAATTGAAAGGTTGTAGGTTCAATTCCAGCTTCCTCCTGCCACATGTCGATGTGCCTCTGGTCAAGGCACTTAACCCCAAGTTACCTACTGGTCTGCGTATCGGTGTATAAATGTGAGTGCGAATGGGTGAATGTGACTCTAGTGTAAAGCACTTTAAGTGGTCAAAATGACTGGAAAAGCGCTATATAAGTTCAGTCCATTTACCATTTTAGTGACAGCAGCTACTTCTAAGTGTGAAATATTCACACATTTTCACTCATACAAATACAGAGCATGTAGTTCCACATCTAAACAACATTTATTGGATTTATGAATATATTGGTTATTCAATCCTCTTTTTGAGGGGTTGATGAAAACTTCTGAGAAGTTATCAGTCAGAAGTGGGTCCTGGATGCCTACAAAGGACCTAGTGGTCATTTAAAAGGGGACCCATTTTAAAAAAGCACTTTAAGATAAGTGCTAGTTGAAACTAGCGCTTTAAGGTCAGTGCTAGTTTAAACTAGCGCTTTAAGGTCAGTGCTAGTTTAAACTAGCGCTTTAAGGTCAGTGCTAGTTGAAACTAACGCTTTAAGGTCAGTGCTAGTTTAAACTAGCGCTTTAAGGTCAGTGCTAGTTGAAACTAGCGCTTTAAGGTCAGTGCTAGTTTAAACTAGCGCTTTAAGGTCAGTGCTAGTTGAAACTAACGCTTTAAGGTCAGTGCTAGTTTAAACTAGCGCTTTAAGGTCAGTGCTAGTTTAAACTAGCGCTTTAAGGTCAGTGC
>CAEGAD010097003.1:0-66602 GCA_903067055.1 Poeciliopsis paucimaculata | reverse complement strand
ATAATTTTTTTTTCTCTGTGATGTAATTTTTTTTTCTCTGTGATGTAATTTGATGATGTTGTAATTTTCTCCAAATACAAAGTTGTTATCTAGAAAATTATTTAGAAAATACATCACTCTAGTGTTAGTCTTTAGGGGTTACTTGATGTCACAATATTTTGTTTTACCTGCAAGAATCCTCTAAAGTAGAAATGGGGACTGGATATTCCTACTTTTTCATTCGTCTGCCATATTGGGTTTAACAAACATTTTTTTTTGCACTTGTTAGTGGATGGCCGGTAGTTGATGGAGTATTCTGTGATCCACTAGAGTCCACTTCAGTGGTCTGTGTGCACTTATTGCATAAAAATCCACAAGAAACACAAGGAAGTGCCTTTTACATAGCTGTCATATTTGTTATGTCAGTCAGAATTATGACCTCTTTAGTAGTATTTGCACATTGATTGCAATAATTTTATCTGAAAAAAAAAACACACAAAGCACAATAAGGGGCAAGGTTTAGTCAGCCCCTGATATTTGGGTCTAATGAACTATTTCATTAGACCACCAAGACACTTCAAACGCTTGTCGGAAAGGCCTGGATTTGCATATTTCTAATTCCTCAGAGTGCTTCATCGGTAGCCATTAAGTCGTCTGAACACTTTTCACACAATGAAAGTAAAAAATAAAAAAATAAAAAACAGAGGAAACCAAAAGTAATTTCAGGTAAATGTTTTTACTGCTTTTAATGTGACTCAGACGTGGAGCGATACCAGCGAATGTGAGGTCAAGCACTGACAATGAATACTGAAAAGAACTCAAAGGCCCCGTTTGAGTTTTAAAAGTCTCACGGAGAAAAAAAAAAAGTTATTTTCTTGCTGTGCTGCCCGATCTGAGAGGAGTCTAACATTTACTTTGCCCTTAGCGCACAATTAATATGTGTGCAAAAATCTTTTTGGAGAAAAAAAATCTATTTTATGAAATACCAGAGAATTGTGTCAAAAAAAAATAAAAGATGAGCAGACAAATCCATGCCTCGTATGACAGAATTTAGATTTCCTTAAATGTACGATCTTCCTCACAAGCTGCGAGCCAAACATCCCTGAACGCCTATGGACTGAAATTGAAAGAGCAGCGCGTACGAGACTGGAAGGAAAATGAAAGTCGTCTCTGAGAAGAATCAAACATGAACTGAAATGCTTTCAGCCGTCTTCCAGAAACATTTTAAAAAGAGACACTAACAGAACCAATCACACGTTGGCTTCTGGCTCTTTTCCTACTTTTTTTTTTTTTTTTACATGATTTACATGAAAGAATGGAAATTAAAATAATCTTGCTTCCCAAATAAAGGAGAATATAGACATTGTCAGAGTTTGTGCCAAGGAAGAGAGTTTGGACAGCCCTACCTGTTTCTAATTACACCTGTCTCCAACTGGATGAGGTGTTATTGCTGTCCTGGGGTCACCTTGACCTGCCGACTGTATATGTTGTCTGCGGCCTTCCTCTCTGTTTGATTTTTTTTTTTTTAACAGTGATGAAGTTGGAGCCTCAGGGGTGTAATCTACCCTCACTGGTAAAACCGTTTATTGTTTGGGTTTTGGCTCCAACTGGTGCCAACCCTTAATGTCAAACATTTTGATCAAAATCATGATCTGCAAATGTATTCGGTCCCCTTTTCCCCCTTACGTTCTGAAATAAAACTGAGTTAAATCTACAGGTTCAGTGAAAGCCATCCACGAATAAAAGCGCCACGTAAACCAAAGAACACGGCAGGAGGAGGGTTGAGGAATATCAAGAGGCAAAATAACAACAAAATAAAAGAAATCTATACGAATTTTATTTTGTAGTCGGTCATACGAGGGACATGGCAGAAGATGTTCTGGTCAGATCAAACCAAAATTATGTGGCAATACACCTTTCAATGCACAATCAGTTCGATTCAAAAATACTCTATTGATCCCAAAGGGAAATTAAATGTTACTATAGATGCTGATGGGAAACACCTCCTGTAGCTGTCTGTCTTACTGTGAATTTGAAAAGGCCTCTGACTGAAGACGCTCTCACAAAGAGGATGCTCAAGGTTGTCTGTACTTATCTAAATGTTATATTTTTTTATCAGGTTGGTTCCACATAGTGGAACATGATAGGGGCGGTATCATGCTGAGGTTTTTGTTTTTGGAGGGACAGACAGGTTGTTAGTCAGAGCCGTTTGGAGCATTGATGGAGCTAAATGCGCAACGAGGACTCCTTAGAAGCTTCAGGTGGAGGTTATACTTCCATCGGGATGTTTATGTCGTCCTTTGTCTATCAAATAAAATCTCCTGAAGTTCCTGCACATAATGTGGCAAACTCTGGAACCGTTCCAGGGCTATCTGCAGCGTACTTCTCACTTCCTGTCGTTCATTTATCCTGGGCGGAGACGAAGCATCTTTTTCAGCTTCCCATTCTGCTGTTCTTAAATGCTTCAGACTGTCGCTGACAGACAACCAAGACCAACGTTCACACTCTCCGACTTGAGCTGGAGAATGAATTCCTCAGATTCATTATTCAAACACAACCTTTCGCTCTCTTCCCTGTCGTCCTTTTAAAGTGGTACCTGCACAAATTTAGTCAGATAGAAAGATTGGCCGACACCCTAAAAAAAGAAAGCAAGGCGGTAGCGCTGCTGCAGACAATCTGCTCCTGGCACTTCACACTTCTCCATTACCGAGATGAATGGGATCCATCAGAGCGGGGAAGAGATGGCTGGGCACTGCTTTGTGTTTTTTGAGCCCTTTTGGTGAAAACAATGGAGGGTGGGTGAGAGTGAGTGTGTGCAGGACGAACACAGAAATAATAATAATAATAATAATAATAATAATAATAACAATAATAATAATAATAATAATAGTGATTATAAAGGGACTGTGTGGATGAGTGGCAACCTTCTCTGAGAATTTGTGTCTGTTTCAGTTTGGTTTGCTTTTCATGTTCACCGTGTGGCACCTTGTTCCCGTCAGGCTCCGCTTGCTGATCAAACTCTGAGCCTGAGTGGCTCAGCTGTCTGCAGGGGGCCAGTGCAGAAAGGCTGCACATAAAAAAAAAAAAAAAAAGAAAGAAAGACTGGTCACAGCTCTCTGGGCCGCTTTTATGTCCCTCGGTTTTTTGGGGGGGGTTTTTGCACCAGGTGCAAACTCGGAGCACTCACCAGATTTAAAACACTTACACTTGATCCATCAACTGCCCTCTCTGCCCTCGGTTCGTCTCATCCCCCTCCAAGTGCATTCATCCAAAAGCGTGTATGCTCAGAGGACAAAGGGGAAAATGCAACATTAAAGGATCCCTGCGCAGGAAGTGAAAACATTACAGCTTCATGACTCACATTCAGCCCACGCACTCTGTCTTCAGTCTCATTTAAGCTTTTTCTGGGAAAGAGATCCAGCTAATAAAATCTCAGTTGTGTCATAAACATGTTCCTGTACATAAGTACAGGAACATGTTCTGTAATAGATGTTCTCCTCCCTCCCTCTCTTTGTAGACATGGTGCATTTTACATGGGCGACATGGAGAAACCTTCTCCATATCGATGATGGAAGTCGAGGAGTGAAGACAGAACTCCGTTTATTGAACTGGAGCACATTTTCAGTTTCAGAAAAACTCTCCTTCGATCCGTCTATGCGTGTGTGGACAAGGACTCTTGGATTGGAGCAACTTTGTGTTTCCATAAACTAAAAAAGGGGATTATTCTATTGTGCCTGGAAGTAACAACGAAAGTGAAACATGGTCTGGGCTTGGAATAGGCCATTCTGACATGTGAATATGCGCTGCTCTGAACCAGGAGTGACATTCCTGCCGTTGCTTATACTAATAAAGATTTGTCAAGATCCACCAACGCTATTCAAAAAGTGTCTAGAGCTTAGCAAGTGTATAAATGACTACAATATGACATTTGTTTGTTTCACTCTAAAACTTAAGAATCACAACTTGATGCTTATTATTTGGCTTTACAGAAAAAGCAAATAAAAAATGTCTATACTTCTTTAAACAGTTTGTCAACAATTATTCAAAAGAGGGACAAAATATATTACAAAGCTGCCAGTTAACTTTTAAAAAAAGGTGGAAACATGATGCAGATAAAACACAAGATCTTTTTTTTTTTACTTTTATATGTTTAAAAACTGCTTGACTGCATATCGACTTTGACCTCATTAAGAGCAGCATGTTACACAACTCTGATCTAAGCCGTTTGACCTTTGACTTTTTCTCCAGGGTCATTGTCATGTTGAAGGATTCACCAGGATCCTGACTTGTCTTCTGCAGCCCATAGGTTTTCTTTGTTGTTATTTTTTTTTTTTTTTTGTTTCCAGGATCTAGCGAGAGCATCTCCCCCACCTGCCTTCTGAAAAAAAAAAACTTAAACGGGACTCGCTATTCACAAATAAAATCCCAATAAAATTGGCTCGTTTCGTCTCGTTTGCCAGATACACTGATGAGGAGAACTATCCAGACGTTTTTCTATTATTAAAAAAAAGGAAAAAGAAAGATTTGCTTGAGCAATATGGGGCAATGTGTTTTATGAAATCAGCGCCAGTGCCGAGCTGAGTGCGCTGGCATGGATTTAATGGGGGCCGATACGAGCACTGAATCACTTTTGCAGTTAAAGTACTTGATAAACTTGGCTTTTGCCAATTCCTTTGAGTCATCTGCTGGCGAGGTTAAATAAATCAAGCTCAAATAATGAGGTAATCCAACACGTCACATTCGGAGTAATAATTTGAAATGATAAATGTGGCTGTTTAATTCTCAGACAGTGCTTCCTGGAGAAAAAAACAGGCCCTACATCAAGTTGTACACATATAAAACCAAAATGAGTTCACGCCGTAGAAAGCCCTCTAAAGCTAAAGTGGATCTTCCCGACACACGTTTTTCCACTTCTATAGTTCTCCTTTTGACTAAAGCTGCTCTGCAATCATATCCCAGCTTCACACTGAGAATTTCCCCTCCAAAACCGCAAGACTTTACAGGTGAAACGCAGCCTGACACATGAGCACCGAGCGGCTCAGTCGGCCCAAAGTTCATGACGGCAACGTTGTCTTCAATGACGGACGTTTCATGTACAAGCAGACCGAGGGCATGTTGTGTGTCTGAGCAGAGCCCTGACATCAGCCTGTCCAGGCCCCCGCAGGCGTCGTGAGACAGCCGGCGATTCGGCTCGCAGACGTGAGTTTAATGTGCTTGAGAACGCCTGGCCACATGTGAACGTCGACCTGCTCGTTCTATGCCGGCCCGCCGCAAAACTGCATCTTCCCGGATTCCGACGGTGTGGAGCGGGCACGAGTTCTTTGACTTTGCTCTGACCTTCGCTGTTCAACTGTTCAAGCAGAGAGTTTCCAACGGCTGTTAAATGTGAAAAGAACAGCGATGGAACGATGATAGTCAACAAAACTGCATGTTAATGTTTTGTCACTCTGCAGACTTTAAACACAGTTTCCCTCGACTCTTTTTTTTTTTTTTTTTTTTTTTCTGTTTTGTCGTGCAGCAGCAACAAATTTCGGTTTATTCCCACCTGGTGTTTTATGGGATATCTCATCTCAAAGCAGCAGACAGTTATGAAGGGGAACGACAACAATACATAATTTGCAGCATTTACAAATGGAATATGTAAACCATTGTGAATATTCATGTTTGCTTCCCCCCCTCTAAACAACTACTTTGTGGAAACACCTTTCACTCCAATTACAGCTGCAGAATTTTGGGGTGTATCTTTCTGCCAGATGTGGACATTGAAAAATTGTAAATTTTACTCTCTTTCTGTTGTTGTTTTTCTAAAAAGAAGGAAAAAAAACTCAGATTGAATGTAGGGGGTCTGTACAAGTCTTAACATTAAATGTGCGTTAAAATAGTGTCTAGATTTGGCCACAAAACTCTGTTAAAGTAAAGTTTGTCACTCTTATGTGTCAAAACGTGTAAAACTTCAAGAAGTGGAGCTTACCGCTTTCATTTTATGGCGCAGTCATAACACGCTGCTGTAATTTAAAGATGACAGAGTCGACAATGAAATGTTTGACTGCATGCCTTTTGTTCCATTTGCAGGAAGCCTCAGCCAGGAAGGAGCAGAAGGAAAATAAAGTGAAGGCCAATGATTCGCCGCGGAACTAAGAAGCTTTATGTCTGACAGCATTCTTGAAGGTGTGGGAGCAAGCTGTGAACGTTGCAGCCAGTGTGAAGCCTCAACGCGGCGCTTGTGGAGGTTTCATGCAATCTTGAGTCCTACTGCTAAACTGCAAACAGACAGCTTGGAGTGATGTGAAGAGGCAAGTGTTTTCTGGAGAGTTTCCTCTTTTTTTTTCTTTTTTTTTTTGTCAGAGCATGTGGCTCTGAAGTCTGTCCTTTTAAGCCCGGTGAGATTTTCAGACTGGGATCGGATCCAACAGAGACTTCAAAATCCATCTTTTCTCTTTGGTTTCTAATTAGCGGTGAACAGATGACGCATCCTGAAGAGACAGACGGGAAGAGGGCATGTAGCTGTGTACAACAAAGCCTCTGGCGGCTGATATCAACCTCGCATGCCACCAAAATGTTCACTCTGTTTTAATCTTTCTAATACATTTCTTCCAGGTGGAAACTTTTTTTTTTTTTTTTTTTTTTTTTAGCTTTTGCCTTGGAGAGGCCAGATTTCAGGTGATCTGAGGTAAACTTATAATAAGCCCTCATTTCGTGACATGTAGCCAAGAGATTAGATCTGACAGGCCAAGGCATTGGCTGGTGCCGAGGCTGCAGATCTGCGAGCTAAGCTCTGGATTGGAAGCCTTCCAAAGCATGGAGCAGCTCGCTGAAACCAAGAGCTCCGCTGCTGCATGATGATCGCAGGCGTGTGACTGTGAGAAATGGCACGCTTCCCTTTTCACCAGCCCACCTGCTGCTGTGACACACTTTAACCCAAGCCTTCGCTCTCCTCCCACAAGGCGCAGCTCCGGCAGGAAGAGGTGTTATAGTTTATACGAGAGAGTCAGAGAGAGAGAGAAAAAAAGAGAAAGAAAAATACTGAAACTTTCTTACAGTCGGATGTTGGTGGAGTTTTCCCCCTGCTGACCCAACATACCTTGCACTCTGCAGAGCTCCCTGAGGGGGAGGGAATGCAACCTCGTCTAAGGTGTGAGCTGTCAGCTCGAGCTGTTCCAGCATATGAATCGCGCACTATAGCAAAGGACGTGTTCTTGCAACCCTGCTTCTAGGCAGGTGAACTGAGCTTGCCATATGGCTTAGAGGGAAGCTTATTAGGCTCAGAGCAGAAAACACATTACCCACAGCGGGCCGAGGCCACTGAGGGATGATTTCCATTCAGAAAGCCTTTAATTCTGGCCATTGTGTGTTGTATAACGGTGTAACGAGTGGGGATGATGGAAAAGCTTTCCATTTACTTGTTTGTTTGTGCATGATGTCAAGGGGGGGAAATTGAACTGATTTCTCTTAATTGAAGTTTGAGAGTACAAACTGTGTGAGCTGGTGTACCTTTTCCTCTTTAACAGACTCCTAATTTACAAATAATGCACTCATTGTCTTGCTTTTTTTTAATGGAATTTGCAAAACATATGTTTGCAAATTCCATTAAACTAACTGAATTCCAACACATTCAGCACATGGATGCTACCAGTGCAATAAGTCAAGTTGTGAAATATTCCACAGTCGAATGTCAGTTGTGTTATAACCACGATGAAGGAATTTTAATTGACAGCAACAAGTGTTAGGCCATCGATAATGAGAGTGTGTGTTCGGTGGACGCTGCGCAAAGGTCGGTAACTTTCTGAAGACCTACAAACTTCAGGTGACCTTCAGATTAGACCAAGAATAGTGCTAGGAGCTTCCTGGAAAGGGTTTTTGTGGTCAAGTAACTTCATTAAAGCCCTACATCACTAAGTACAATGCAGAGTATTGTACTTTGGCTATCCAAACCCGATCTTTTTGCCCATACGTGACCAAAATCCCAATTTGTTTATGGCAGTTTGAATGGCCCAATTCCAATCTTTTCACTTCCCCATCAAAAAAAAACAAAAAAAAGGATTTGTGCGACTTCCACATTTTGTACTAAATTATTCGGACAAATATCTGATTGTTTTCAAAGCGTCTGCAGTCTAAACGTATCTGTACGCCATTGAAGTGTACCATAATTCTGCACCAAAGGAAGTCAAAATTGTTTAATAATTCTGTAATAGCTTCCAGATTGTGTGACCAAAATTTTTGTTACCATGCTGGACTAATGGGATCCACCAATTTATATTGATTTGAATTAATTTTATTTTTTCTGTTAAAATTTCACAGGGAAATAATTGATCACTTATATAGCTTTCAATGTGGCTAAATTGAAATGCTGAACAAATGAGGTACCTTTATTCTTCTGACATCAATTTGTCAGCTACGGGGCCGTTTTGTTTAACTTTTGTTGACGGTTCCTAAACCAACAAATATATTCTGGAGCTTCTTATCTGTAACAACACCTGGCATGTCAAGCCACTGCTGCCTCGAGTAAATCACAGTGAGAATGTCTGTCAATATCCAACTTAAAACTAACTTCACTACAGGATCAAACCACTATGAAAGTAAAACCAGACATTTGTAGCAAGGAAAACGGATTATCCAATCAAAATTCTTCTAGTCCACCCAATTCCTCTATTCGCTGCCAGGACCTTCCCAATGCTAAGGGTGGGCCAACATCATGTTAAACCCCATAGATTACAAATAGGATTTTATTACAAGTTCATATGAGAAATGGCTGCTTTATCAAGTCAAAGGTCTCCAAAGCTCTTCAGATTCCTACATTCAGGAATGTAATGATGATGGGAAGATGTTGTACTGACAGAAGCGAGGCTACAATGGACGACCCCCAGCAGGCAAAGCGGGAGAAGTGTCTCGTTCAAGGACACAGAAAGGTGAATACTTTTAACAATATGATGTACTGTACATCTGGTGGCATCACCTAAAGCGGAATTATGTTGTATCTTGCCAGGCCTTGGCATTTTACCTCAATAAAACACATGTAGGCAGTTAGTGAAGAGGACCAGGGAAACTAGAATGACTACATGTCAATATCAAAGGTCATCAGCCACCATTTTGAGCAGAGATGCTAAAAAGAAAGAAAAACATGCAATCTGTTTGACGTGAGACAGTAATTAGATTTTTACATCCCAACGATGTTTCCTGCATAACTTCTCTATTGTTCACTACTTCTGCCGTAAAAGATTGCCAGGTAGTCGAGCTTGTGATGAGCCCAATCCAGCCAGGGAGCTCCACCATGGGCCTCACATGCCTAAGTGAACACAAAAGGCAAGAGGAAAGAAACCCCATCACCTGCGAGTCAGAAAGTGAGAGGCTCTTCTGCTTCGCTAAATGGATGTCAGTTCAGACTGTATTCAGTGCCACGAATCATCCCATCTGCTTAAGGTGATATCCAGTGAGATCCAGTATTTTCTCGTTTTGAGAAACGAGAAAATACTGGCGATGAGAAAATGTCCTCATCGCCGTTCGGTCCAGCTTGGCCCTTCATCATCACTTAGGGGTCTTGAGATTCTAACTCTTGATCAGGTAGGAAAGGTTGAACCCCTTTCACCTCAAATGCAACAATAAGGCATCAGGATACAGGATGGAATCTGTCAAGTCACTTGTCTGCCATTTTGTTCACTAATGCCGGCATTGTGATTTCATTGACCCAGTAACAAGCAAACCAGAATTATCTGGGCTTTTTCAAGGTACTTTTTAAAAGGATAGTATTTTTGTGAAAATCTTACCGTATATTTGTTCTCAGTGAGCATTTCCTAATGAAATAAATACACCACCCCATTGTGTCTCTGTTGCAAGTTATGGTAATTATTGTTGTCTTTTTTTTTTTTTTACAGCTAGTTGAATAATGATCATTGTTGCTCCAGTCAAGCCTTGTTTCAAACTCTGCATTCTCTGCAACGCCTTACCAAGAATGCGTAAACACTGACCCCTAGAGGTTTACAGTAGAAACTGCTCCTCAAATGTACCTAATGGGTTTATGTCACTCCTGTGGTTCTTTAAATGCCACAGTAAAGCCTGTTTAATCACGTTTATCTCCCACTGCATGAGTTTAAATTTGCGTAGCAAAGCACAAGTCGAGAGATGCCTCTGGAACGACGTCTATCACTTATTTGCATCAGCTGTTGATGTGAAGAGCTCTCAGCTGGAGCATCAAATTAAATCTCCCTAATTCTTGATTCCTGAGATCATTTCAACTGTTCAAATATGCATACCAAGGAAATGTTTGTTTTGTAGTGTCCTTGAGTATCCTGTGTATCACTGGCTGAATTACACAAACGTTGCAGCTCTTAATCGGTTTACGACTAACTTGGACAGTTAAAAAACAGCAGTCAAAACTACACTTCTTCCATTCAATTTTTAATGTTACTTTACTATGGATAGCTGGTCAAGAACTCCAAGTAGGTGTTAATTCACAATACAATGATGAGCATGGATGGATGGATGGATGGACGCCCAGCCATCCATTTTGCATCCAGGTGCAAAATGGATGTCCTTAGTCCGTTTTGCATCTGATTAAGTACAGGTGCAAAATGGAAACAAGCAAGGAACAAAATGACAACATATGTCAGGTCTGATATGAATAAAAAAAAAAAACAATTGTGAATTGTGAGGGCTTGGCACACTTTTTTCAACAATTAAAAAACTGGCAGTAATCTATTGGTGGATTGTTTTGATATGTGACAAAAAGAGATGTAATTAAAACAACACTTGTTACTACACTCGTAGTAGCGAGTGTTGTTTTCACATCTTACGTCCTGAGAATGTGACCATATTATTTGTAAAATTAGCCACTACAAAAAGTTCACATAGGACTGAGGCACATGCTGCCGTGGTTAAGATGTCATTGAAATGAATGTTGCCAAGTCAGCTGAGTTTATGCCTTTGCCTGCCAGCAAAGGCATAAAGAAGCCGAAGTACATCAGTCAGTACCTGAAGCCAGAACCAGGAAGAAAATTATTTATGAAAGGGAAATAATACATTAGACAAGATTGGAAGTTCCTGTCTATGCCATGAATATTTTCTAGATGTAACCACAAAGGAAGCATCACAGTATCAGAGGGAGAAAAAAAAAAAACCCTGATACATTCAGTTGAGAGATTGGCTCTGCTAATGTCACATCATCACACTTTGCACAGTTGTAACTATTTCCCCCCACAACAAAAGAGAAAAAATGAGACCTGGGAGACTTCCTATAAAGATATAATTATCCCTCTTCTCTTGCTCTCCCAGAGTCACTCTTGTTGCCTAGTAACCACCGAGGGTAAAAAAGAAAAACTCTGCACAGCCCTGTTCTGCAGCTTGGTACAGTGTCTGCGAATCATCATCATCACCATCATCATCTCACTGCATTTCATGGCTACTGATAAACAGGAGGTAGCAGGAGCTGCAGCAGGGCATGTTTCCAAGCCTGATGTGTATTAGCTGTGGACTAGCGGAGCAGCAGGGCACATGTAGTGAGACAGGATGATGCAACAAGGATGAGGCCAACATGTTCACTCTAAGAAAGATGCCAGGAGGCAGCAGGATGTCAGAGAACAAGAAGCTCCAGCTGAACCCTGACTAAACGTGAAGCCTTGTGTAGAATGCAGCTTCTACAGACGAATAAAAAGACAAACAGCAGTCTTTCTATGCATCTAGGGAAAGAACTTCAAACACAGATCAAGTGTAGATCGTTTATTTGGGAGTGGGAATTTAAACTTAAAGGGGCAGTATTATATATTTTCCAGCCACATAGTGCCACTTTACAGCATAATCAAAGAAATATATTGAGGTCAGTTGTTATAAAAATACTGTGTATATCAAATATGACTTTTAAAAATGACTTTCTAATTTAACGGCTTGAAATTGGGCCTCTGTCTCTTTAAGAAACTCCTGCTCTTTATTAAAGTCTGCCTTCAGAAAGTCCTCACATGTCTATTAGCCCTCTGACAACGTTTTTACCGGTGTGGCACTGAGAAGTGGCTCGGATAACGAGCTCGGCAGATGCACAGTTTCACCAGGTGTTTGCTAATTGCTGCTGGCTAGTCTGAAGGAGCTGAGTGGGAGAGTCAACAGGGAGCTGCATTTGCTGCGCTTTGAGGACGAAGCATTGTTAGAAATCTGAGAGAGAAGGACTGTAGATCGCAATTTATGTTCAAATAGCCTCCAGTAAAAGCAAAACAACTCAGTACTTTACTTAAAGGATCAAATCTATGGTACGATCAATAATGAAAGGAAAAATTTGTAAAACATCAACAGGGTTTATGCATATGTTTAACAGTAATGCCAGAATGCACCAATCTATATGAGAGTATAGGAGAAAATCTTAGGAAAAATAACACAAACAAATTACCTGAACTTTTATTTTGAGATGAAATTATCCAGCGGTGAACTGGATTTACTGAACAGGTGGCTGCTGAAGGCAGCTGGTTGCGCCGGCTTTCAGAAACATCCACAGTTGTGACCATGCATTCTGGCATATATTCTTTTCTCTCCTAATATTATTACATTACTAGTGCAACCTTTCTCCAGTAGGTGGCAGGGCAAACACAGAATTGTAATGTAATTCTTGAAATGTCAGATAAATTTTAATCTAGGACAATGGCATATTTTAGTAAATTATTGCACCATAAATTATGAAAAATAAAATAAAAGGTAAGATTATAAACATCTTTGCAGCCTTTGGGTTGCAAACCTAACTGAGTTTACTCATCCATATATCTTATATATTTTAGATGCCTAGTTTAGTTCACATTATATTGAACTGAAACGCAGTCACTGAGAGGTGTGTTAAACATAAACCTGTTCTGGTTTATGTGGACTCGGAGGGACAGGACCGGGAAGGCGCCCCCCAGAGTTCAGAGGTCACCGGCTCGCCTCTCAAAATGGCGGCGCCAGCACGGGAGTGGAGCGACGAGCAGCTCAAAAGTGATGATTTGCCCAAAAAAGACGTAATAAAGTTCCTCCAGGACAATGCGGCCCACTCGGTAGGGTCACCACGTTAGCGTTGCCTCGGTTTCAGTCAGAGTAGCTTCTTTGTAATTCTCCCACATTGCTCTGCAAGCATGCTGCAGAGTTAGCATAGGGGAGGGAGCAGCATGAGAAACATGTTAGCGTCCAGAAGCACGCCACGAAATGACGCAACGTGTGCTGACGTTCTCCTCTGTGGTGCGTGTTGTCTTTCAGTTCCTCAATGAGTACAAACTGCTGGGAAACATTAAAAATGTGGCCAAAACTGCGAAGAAAGAGCAGCTGGTCGTTGCTTACAACCAGCTCTTCGAGAGCAAAGTAAGTGAGCTTTCCCATGTTGCTCAACCTGCAATCCGCAGCTGGCTGAGTTAAAGGTTTTGCTTTGTGTGCGTGTGCAGAGGTTTAAAGGCTCGGACCCAGTGGAGGACGTAACCGAGCAGGTCAAAGCTGTGAAGGTGGAAGAGAAGCCCAAAGAGGCCAAAGCAGAAGTTGTGGACGAGGTGGTGCTCAACCCATGGTTTTGTGACAACGTGTTTTCTATTAAATGCCTCCTGCCTGGTTTGATGCATCTTTGAGACCTCACTGCTTGTTTCAGGGTCCACCAAAATACACCAAAGCGGTGCTGAAGAAAGGAGACAAGACCAGCTTCCCAAAGAAGGGCGACACCGTGAGCTGCTGGTACACTGGCAGCCTGGAAGACGGGACAGTCTTTGACACAAATATTCCCGCAGGTATGCATCCACCTGTAGAGGCTGACTGAGAAGCCCCATTAGTGCTTTAAAATCACCAATAAAGGATTTTAAACCGACGCTTTCGTCTTTATCTGCAGGTGCAAAGAAGAAGAAGCAAGCCAAACCTCTGAGTTTTAAAGTGGGCATGGGCAAAGTCATCAGAGGGGTATGTCATTATTATTACCTTTTGTACTTATCGTTCCGAAGGGTTAAATTTACTCATCATGTTGGAAGATGCATTAATTTTGGCAACCAAGAAGAAAACAAAACACCTGCTCCAAAGGTCCAGCTGAACAAGCCAGTGAGTGAGACGATTAGCCGTACAGCCTCGGTGACATTAAAGAATGTCTGGAGGAGTCTAGGTTGAGGCTTTCAGAGCTAAGAAGTGTGAAGCATGGTGATGGCACCGTTATGCCAAGGGGCCATTTTTCTGCTAGTACTGGTGCTTTGCAGAAATTGGGAGGGTAACGAAAACTAGTGACTTCCACCATTTTTTATTTTTTATTTTTACTTTACCTCAGAACAGTTAGATGGTACAAAAAAACAAAAAAAATACCTGTGATCCCACACATCAGAACTGGTTTTGTAATGAGTAAAGCTTAAGGATCAGTTCTGATCTGGTCTAATTTGGCTTCTTTGCAGCTGGAAAATTGATATGTATCCAGATAATAGTGGAAGTGTTTTAGCCTGCATGTGTACCTGTGATCTCTGGTCGTTTTGGAGAACATGGACAGTTAGATGCCATTATTTCTGTTGACCCCAGTGGGACGAGGCCCTTCTGACAATGAGCAAGGGCGAGACGGCTCGGCTGGAGATCGAACCTGAATGGGCTTATGGAAAAAAGGGCGTTCCAGATTCCAAGTATCCTTTTCTCTTCGTCTGGAAGGTGATGCAGTATTCTGGTTTTGACAGAAGAGGCTTTGTGTCGACACATTTGGGCAGGAGTTTTAGCTGTTGGTGACATGAAAATATTTCCTTAATTCCTGTTCCATCAGAATTCCTCCTAATGCAAAGCTGATTTTTGAAGTGGAGTTGGTGTCCGTGGATTGAATTATCTCCCAACATGCACGAAATGTCTGTTTCTGCCCCTCCCTATAAATGGGTGATTTTTCAGTGTTTACCTTAAGAGGTGGAAAGAGTTTTGTTTTTTTGCATGTACATTATGAATAATAAACCTGTTTCATTGAACTCTGTGGCTTTTATTTCAGAGGTTGCCGAATTGTTTTCAGGTTAAAAAGGACATACCTTAGTGCTCTCAAACTATTTGAGTAGCTCTGCAAAGTGTGACGTAACTTGCACCAATTGGTCTGAATTTGAAGATGCAAACCCCATCTTTTGAAAAGTAAAATCAGATAATGATCACCCAGTTTCCAATATTTGAAAACAAATTAATGTGCCACACTAAAAGTATCACCGTGGAAACTGTTTTGTCTGCCAGTTGAGGTATGTCACTTGTTCCACACATAATTCACTATTTCAAGTTTAACACAACTTTTTAGGGCAGTTAAAAATCCATGTTGTCTTATAGCTCCATATGCAAATGAATTAATGGCAATATTACTTAATATTCAAGGCTTTTCCATGCAAAGCTTTTTTTAGTGACAAGTTTAAACCAATTTATGAAATCGTACCTTTCAGGCTGAATCTTGCTCTACTCTCATCATGGATCAGTTAGTGGACAGGGTAGCCAATGACAACATTGATTTTAATTACCCAAAGAAACAAGTCTGTTTCGAGAGTAGAATATTTGAGAATTTACAGCAAAAAGTCTTGATGCTCAGTGATTAATTCCTGCAGATGAATGTTTTTCACATGTAATAAAAGCCTAATTCTTCATCTAGAATGTGAAGTAATTCCATAAGAAAGTAAAATGAATACTCCCACTTTTAAAGTTACCATAAACAGAAACACCTGTCAATGAAAAATGTTCATCTAAGACCACAAAGAAACCCTGTGAAGAGCAGCTGGTTTGCTGGAGTTTGTGTAACTAAAGACACTAGATGAAGCCAAGTCAAATATCCTTTATTCTGTACAAGAAAACTTTCAACTTGGTAGAAACTGATGACTCTACAGCCGATGATGTTGGTGTCATTTCTCCATTAGGGCACTGAAGCAATTAGGAGTTGGCGTTGGGTCCCTTCTTCTTTCCGAAGGTGGGCACAACGTTCACAAAGCGCCTGTTGTACTGGATGCGGCGCTTGGCACGGCCAGTCTTCTTTTTCTTCTTCTCCTGCTTGTCAACCTGGAAGAAAAAAGAACAAAAATTTTTCAGTTTCTTGAGACAGTTTTTGACAAACGATTGCACAGTCACTTCTGCAACAAAGAGAAAAGAATACAGGATACTTTACCTTGGGAGTCTGTCCCCTTACTTTTCCAGCACGGGCAAGAGAACCATGCACCTTACCTGGAAGAAACAACACACAAGACTCAACATTATACTGTGACTGCATTACAAGAAATGACCCTGTAATTTCAAATGACCTAAATGTCACTGTATCAAACAACTAGTTAAATTTAAACAAAAAGCCAAATATTACAATATTACCACTCCATGTGGTTTTTAAAATCTGTTACTGTGGTTCAATATTTTAAGTCACGCTTTCGTGAAGCAAGAAAATGTTTGGCAACAATGTACTGACCTCCGAGCAGCCTGCCAGCCACCTCCAGGGTGCAGTGCTCAGTCACACCGCAGGTTGCCAGGGAGGCATCGTCCTCCAGTGGGCAGCCAGCGAGCAGCAGCACCTGGTCCTCAACCAGGAGTCCTTCCAGAGCCTGGACATGGGCCTGGAAAACAAACAGAGTCAACTCATCTTTAAAATACTGCTCATACAAAAAAAAAAAAAATTTAAATTAAAGAGCTCAGGTCAAAACAAATCATTTTGGAATCTTACAAATTTCAGCTTGTAATTGTATTGATAGTTTTTTTAGTTTACCTTGATCTGGCCAACAGTCTCCTGTCCGGTCACCTCAAGGGTGTGAGTGTTCTGGCCACGCAAGAAGAGCTGCATCTTTACACTGGGAGAGAGGAAGAAAGCCAAAAGGTTAAGTAATTATTGTATTACCAGCAGATGCCAGTGACTGGATTTGCAATTAACCTACTGATTGTGCCATCATCTCAAACTATTTTATATTCGCTATTGTGGGATCAGATTTCTGTTTCATCAAATAAAATTAAATTTACTATGTATTACTTCCTATGACCAAAATAAGGAGTATTAAATGTTAGCTCTGCAAAAGCCTTGATCAGAAGAATAGATTTGTTTTTAAGGATCCAAAACTCAATTTATGAGTAAATGCTTTACTAATCACAGAAAATGTGTCCATATCAATATAGCTAAAAATAATGCGGTAAATTGATCAATTCTAAAACAGTTTTGACTGCTTAATAGATTAAGAAAAATATCTTTGTTACAAAGGTTGTTTCAGGAAGCAATTCAAATTCATGGTTATATTCTAATGTTCTGTTTCAATGATGAAAACATGACCTTTCTATAATACAATACTCGAGGTTTCTGCTGAGTAAAGTGAGTCAGTCAATATTTATTAGGAGTGAAATATAAACATCAAACAGAATGTTGCTGAAAATAGAAATCTCTGCTGCTTAAAAATTAGAATAGTTTTAGAGATAAATATTCTGGGCCACGATATCATTTTTTTTCCTTTTTGTAAATTGAGACATTACATTTTCAGATGTAAAGATTATGTAGCTTAATCATTAACAGCATAACCTGATCTTTATACTGTTTGTAAAGCCATTTAATGGCATTACACAGCAGTTTTTTTTTTTATTTCACTTTCATACAAACAACTGTTATGTCAATTCTTAGTTACAGTATTTGTTTTACTGCTGTATAAAACTAAAACCAATCTTAAAACAATAGTGGAGTTAGTCTAACTAGTTTCAAGTTATCAACGTAGCTTTTTGGTGCAACTCAAAGCTCATCTGCGACACCAGAAATTTGTTTCAGCTTTAGCACTGTGTTTGAAAATCAACATGTCGGCCTTTCGATCGGAAACTGCTAGTGTATCGGCGCTTTAACCCATAACGGAAACTAATATCAACTTGACCACATCATTAAACCTCAACATTCGGATTTTTTTCATTGTAGAGGGCAATGTACACCTTCTTAGAAACACCAGGTCACTAAATTAGAGAGATTTATCTGCTAGCAAACTCTATGCTAGCTTAGCTTAGCCACATGGTGCATGCGTTAGAGAAAGGTCGGTCTAAAATATGTTAAATACATATTCGAAAGAAAAAAAATAGTCACGAAACACGGTGGCTATTGATTATAATGCTAAATGTGCAGAAGGATATGTCGCTGGACACTTCATAACAAGAAATAATGTCAGAAAACGAAGGCGACTCACCTCGTTTGATGCTAGTCGTTCCACGCTAAGCATAAAAAGGAATGTCTGAGGGGCAGCACGGCGCATGTGCAGATTTACGTAAAATTTACCGGATGTACCTGTTACGCCCAGGATACGCAGCGGAGAGAAGTCAATAACTTGAAACCAACACAGAAAAGTTAACAGATATTGAATTTAACTAAGTATCTAAATACATTTATTTCGTATTTTATTTACAAAATAAATGTATTATAAAAAACACCGCAAAGCTTTTAAGTCAAAATTAGTTGCAAATTGTAAGCTTTTAGCAATAATTCAATCTAAGTGATAAAGATTAGGAGTACAATTTAACTATATTCGGAAGTGAGCTGTTTTATTTTAATTTGATCATTAATCACGTGAGTTCACGAATGAAATATTTTTCCGTCATTAAAATTATTACTGGCTTAATTTACTGCAGCTAATAAGGAACTCAAACTTCTATAGAGAAACATACTTGACTAAAGTCAAGTATGTTGACTCCAGTCACATCTCTTGACTGTAAACAGTTCATAGTATTGTTACATCATGAGTACTAAATTGATTACTTCTTGCCATGAAACAGTAAGCTTTGAGGATATCAATTTCTTTATTAGGAAATCAGGTCAAAATAATAATAAAAAAAAAAGAAAAAAAGAAAGAAAACTGGGAGCTCTTCATGGAAACCATCATGACATTTGTACAAGTTTGGAAAGAAGAATCATGACTCAAGAAACATACAGAAATGCTTCTCTAGCAACCTTAAAGCCGGAACACAAAGAAAAACCAAACTAAGTCAATCTAAAAAATTAAAAAGCTCTTGTCTTATACAGGACAAAAAAAAAGTAAATTTGCTTTCAACATTTATTTAATCAAAACAAAATTGCTTTGACATCTCTAGAAATTGCTGTTTTAAAACCAAATTCTTACATTCCTACCATTGTGAACCAAATTTGTTCTTACACAGGGATGTAACATGAAATTCAATTAGCACAGAGTAAACAGCAGTAGTGGAAGAAGAAGAAGAAAATAAAGGCTATCCTGCTCAGTGTGTGGCTGAATTAAAATCTTCTTGACACCCAGGTAATTTGCGCTGCTCCAAGGTTTAAAGTCAGGAAGAAAAAAAAAGCAACTCCATCTTCAAGTGCATCATGTAGGAGGAGGAGGGTAGTATTGGTTGTACTGGGCATACTGGTTGTACTGTCCCCAGGAATTTTGTCCCCAGCCGCCATACTGTTGCTGATAAAGAAACAGAATCCGATCAATAACTTCATTTTTGGGGGGGTGGATAAACCAACAAAGCATTCTACTCCAACCTACCTGGTACCAGTTGTAGTTGTATGCGGAGCTGTTCGCCTGCATGTCCGTCATGGCATTTGCTGCAACTGCAGAAGGATCGTCTAGTCTCTGCCTTTTGGCGTCAGGTTCTTGAGAGCTTGAGGAGAAAGTTTGAATGAGACAATTCTGGTTTGAAGACCATTTAGCTGTAGTGGTTAAACAATGCTGGATGTTTGAGAACACAGAGCGCTAATGTGCCGTTTCCTCGCCCACCTGTCATATCCGTTCTCCGCTGTTCTCTTTAAAGAGTCGCTTTCCTTCTGTAGTTTCTGTTGTTCCTCGTACGCAGCCACAAGCCTACGTATGGAATTAAAGGAACATCGGTGAGACAGAAAGTTTAACGTCTGTAACGGGTCTACACGCAACTCCATTTTACTTACGCGTTGATGTCACTGCCAAAGTCTTCTAAGAATTCCACTTTGCGCTGGGAGAAAATGATGCGGGAGTCCAGGGACAACGGGCTCTTCAGGGCCCGGTCAAAGCAAGCCAAGATCTCCGCCTGGTTCTGCATCACGTCTCCACTGAATTCCAGCTCCAGCAGGTTTAGATATAGTCTCGAACTAGTCTGCAAAGGTAGACATACATACACATATTACACATAACTGATGGAGCAAGTGACGTTTGACGACCTAAAAGAAAAAATGTTCAGCCACGAAAACAAGAACGTAATGTCCATATTCACTGCGTCGTCCAGCATCGACAGATCCTCACCTGGTCTTTCTCAATGGCATCAAGAAGGACCTTCTTCGCTTTGCTCAGACTTCTCTGCACCTTCACCAGGTGTCTAGCCAGCTTCACGGCGTAGAACGACGACTCCATGTCATTATTTGCGTTCTCCATTCCCTCCTTCAACAGGGCCTCTGCTTCGTCCAAGTTGCCACGGCGACGCTCCAGACTGACCCTGCGCAGGCGAACCATGGCCAAATTCGGGATCGTTTCCTCCAAGGCTTTCAGAATCCCGCGAGCCTCTTCTACGTTGCCTAGACAACAACGAGAGTGACGCTTTGACCCCAGTTCATTTACTCACATCTCATTATTTTAAATGCCGCTTCACTTTGATCTTTTAATCGTACATTTGAATTCCTAATAACATGCATTATTTAAACTTGCATGACTGAACAACTTTGTTCTGGTATTTCTCTAATCCAGTGGCCAAATTAGACAGACTCCGACATAAAGTTGGAACTAAGAGATCAGCACTGGAGTAGTCTTAATCTTATTTCAGAGGGACAGAATTGCTTGAGTTAGACTACGTTCAAGTGCTCATCTCTTTGGTGGTGCCCCTAAGGGATCAATTCTTGGACCTCTCCTTTTTGCCTGCCATGTGCTCCCTTTGGGTTCCACTTTTAGACAGCATAGCTTCACATTTCATGACTATGCGGATGACACTGAACACAGGAATGATGCCAGTACTTCTTTGACATGCCCTCTTCTTTAGTGGAAAGTACGGCATGAGTGGCGCCTAATCTTCTAAAACTTAATGAAAACAGTTTTAGAATGGATCGAGCCGGCCAATGTCAGGCTCAGGCCTTAATCCTGTTAAAACGTCTGTGGACTGTGCAGAACTCTAACCCAACCCCAAAACACATTGATCAAAATATGAGTAGGAGCTGCACATGTATATATTTGAACCAATGTGAATCAGTTAAAATAATATTTGGCTTGAAAAGAAATCAAATATGAGAGGTCTAAACTCATGATTAAAAGCAGAGAACGAATACTACATTCTATAAAGTTAAATTGAAAGGCTTGCCAAATTTATTTTTACTTTTTTTTTTTTTTTTTGCATTTTGGTTTTTTGCTTTTTTTTTACCTTGCTGCTCCTCAAATGCTGCCCACAGAAGGTGGATGGCAGGTTTCTTGGGCAGGTGAATGGAGCACGCTTTCTTGTACACATGTCTCGCACCGTCAGTGCTGAAGCCTTCTAGATACTTAGCATACTTTAGAATGGAAAAAAGGAAAGCAAGTTGGGAGAAAGGCAAGAGGACAGAGGAAAAAAAAAGAAGAAGAAAAGAAGAAAGGCAAGAGAAACAGAACATTTTTAACCTGTAAATACAGTTCATACACTCAGTGAATTGCTTCATAGACAAGATCGTTTTTAGAAATTTTCTGTGTAAACCCATCAGCACCTTCATGGAACCAATTAGATAAGTTTCTGTAAGGTAGTGGGAGACGAAGAAGATGCAACGTAGTAGTTGGCAAATGCTGCAGTCATATCTTGTGTGGCAAGCTGGCCATCCCCTAATACAACAGATACAGTCACATATCAACGTTACACGCAAAGAGAGTGCAGGACGTTTCTTTTTTCTTTTTTTTCCTTTTCTTTTTAAACTGAGTCGATGATGTGATTATCAACGTTGATGGGGAAGTGCAGGGAGGCAGCAGCAACGAGTCGCGAGTTCAAGCCCAAAATACCTTGATCCAGAACTCCTCGTAGAGGGCGCACGCGATGAGGCATCGCTCAAAGAGGACCACCACGCGCTCCGGAGTCCCGTTCTCGATTTCGAAGTCCAGGTACTCCTTCCAGTTGTTTAGCTGCGTTCTCTCCAACGCTTTGACGTGGAAGTAGGGTCGCTTAATCTGACAAAGAGACAAACCGTTTAGAAAATGCCGCTTTTTACGAGCGAACACGGAGGGAGGAAAAGGAAAAACTTACCCCTTCTTCAAAGGACCAGCGCTTGCTGACTTCGTGCTCGTTGTGGTTGAACACTTCCTGCCGAACCTCGATCACTTTGTGGCGCATGTTTTCAATTTCTGTCACCCTCTACAAAAAGAAAAGACACACACCAGGAACCAGATCAGCACTTTTATGGCTTCTCTCCAGCACAACATTGTCCACTTGTTGAATACTGCTAGTCCTGCAACCAAGGATTTACATCACCATGATGTTGCCAGAGACAAGAAGCCTGTAGAGGGGACAGGAAAGTTTGCACCCTGCACAGCTGGGTTCAAAGGAGCCCCGGTTGATCCTTTTAGTTTAAGGGCGAGTCCCTTACTGGATCTCCTGGCTTGGCTGGTGACATAGAAACACTTCTTCAAACCTGAGCATTTTCTTTTTTACCCTATGTTATCATGGACAACAGGAATGCTCCTGCTAAACCTGCAAGTGGAATGTTGTCAGTTTTGTCCCTTACCAGACATGGTGGCGACGTTCTTACCTTAGCGGGATCAGCGAGGTCCTCTGTACCCGGTGGCAGCTCCTCCTGAGGAACGTTAGACTCTCCATCTTCACCGACCATTCCAGACAGGCTGGACTTAGAGAGCTCAAGTCTGAGCTGAACAAACTCCTCTTCTGACAAAAAGTATTTGGGGTGGTTGCCCTGCACATGATCTTTGAACCTGAGCAAACAAAACCAAAATGTCATTCTCAGAAGAGGCGGGACTGAAGTAGTTAAAAAAATGCAATAAAAGTCAGCTGCTCGTCCTTTGGCGTACCTCTGAAAGTGCTGGGAGTACAACTGCGTCGGTATGCCTAAGACGCGATCGTAGATGGTGGTGACGTTAGCCAGCTTCTGCTGCTCAGTCTCCCAGCTTATGTAGGATTCCCAAAGGCGGTCAGATCGGAAATCCGTGCCTGCAGCGAGCACTGCGTGTTCGTAGGAGCTATTAAAACAGAAGGGGGAAAAAAAAGGATGTTTATTGTCAAAGTCATGGGTTTTAAGTAGGTCACGTTTAGGCAAAGAATGCTCTACTCACGCTCGAATTCGTCCCTCCGTCTCTGGATCGTTGGGGTCCGAGTTCTCTTTGATAAAGGTGAGGTAGTGAAGCCAAAGGTCCACACTAAGAGGAATAGCCTGCAAGCCTCTTCTGTACACCTTGGTAGGAGAGTGTTTGAAAATCGTTTGTCAGAAGCTGAAACAGTTTTATGATGCTTTGGCGCGTTCACCAGATAAAGATTTAAGTCCAACCACAAAGTTCAAAGTTTATCTGTTTTCCCAACTCTGGAATTTGAGCCACTACCCAGCAAATTTCAGGTTTGTTCACACTTCTGGACACTTTAATTTAAAGTAATCAGTTACCTCAAGAGCTCATTAATGTCATAGCCAGGATAATTATTAGTCCAATGCAACTGGGTGTTTCAGTTAAGCATCTACAACATGCATGGCAAAATGGACTGCAGACTGTGGTGGAGAGACACCAAAATGCAAACTGTGATAATATTGCTTTCCCTGTGTAGCTTCCCCTCAAACTGTAAAAGAAGTGTTTTTTATATAATGCTTTTTTCTCCCTTCATTCTTACTAATGAACCATATTAACAAAAACACTCCACTAGAACTACCTAAAGGACTGAAATGGACTCTGTTTATGATTTGTTTCTGTCTGTTGACCTCATTTCAGTGCATTTGGGAAAAAAAATAAAAAAAACATTAAAAAAACATTAAAAAAAAAAAAAATCTCAGAGGAACTTTTACCTCTTCTGAAACCTGCAGGTTGCCGTGTTTTTTTTCCATGTCTGCATACTTCTTCCAGTAGCCATAGCAGTAGGGATAACGTAGGAAAAAGACATCAAACGATTTCCTTGCAGGGAGAAGAAGATTCTGCAAAAGACACACAATGAAAACGGATTACAATTCTGCTTCTAAATGAGAACCTCAGGCATATATACAAGCACGGCAGAGGTGAGTTGCTGTATTTCAAGTACGTTTTCTTACTTCTTGCTCGACGTACTGCAGCAGCGAAACCCAGGCGTTGAAGTCTTCCGGGCTGTCTTCACAGGTCTTAAAAAGCCTTTCGAACTCTGAAGGTGGGATTGGTTCTGTTGGAACAGGGATTTCCTGTGAACTTTCTCGGGCTGGTTCTTCCAGCTCCATGCCATCCTCCATCTGCGTGGCTTCGGTACAATCTACAAAAGATTTGTAGAAAAAAAAAAAAAGAATATTCAGTTTCAAAGCATCTTTTCATTTTCATTTCAGATCTTGGGCTTGTTGCCTTACTAAATACCTAAGGATGCTAAACTTAGATTAGCTATTATTAGTTACCTTGACTTCCATCTGGCACAAAAGCCTCTGGCTGAGGCTCAGTAGCAAATTGCAGCGGTTGGTCTGGATCCGTAGGTGGTGGCGGAGGGGGCGGCGGCGGCGGAGGAGGATGCTCTTCTTGGAAAAGCGACGCGCTGGCAAGCTGAAATTGCTCCACAGCCTTCTCCACGGACCCCAGCTCAGAGGAGTTTGTTTGTTGGCTTTGCTGCTGCTCTTGCGCCAGATCGTCCTGAGAAGGATCGGAGCCCTCCGGCGCTACGCTGGCGGCCGGTTGTGGAGGAACTTGCTCCAAGGACCAGTCTGCTGGCTGAGCAGGAAGGTCAGGAAGAAATTCGTTCCCATTACTCTCCATGGTTGTGGACTCAGTGTCCAGCATTCCAGTAAAAGTGGCACCTTTAGAATCACAGACCTGTTGGTGAAAAAGAAAAAAATATTGGTTATTTTATGAGTAGCAAAAACATGTGAAGTATCTTTTATTTTACAAGTTTAAAAAATAGTTAATTACATTTTTTTTCTTTATTAAATACTATCTTCACAAAGTCAGAGGGTATGCTCTTAATAGAAAATAATTACATAGTCTTAATTACTGATCAAGAAAAGCAGTTTGAAGCAGCCAAAGCATCTTTTCCCAGAACTCGTTTCTGAATTCCAGTACCCATTCATTACATCTGAAGCAACATTAAGCTTCAATTTAGCTAAACATTTACATTAAGATGGAGGATTACTTTTAAATGACTGGTCGCCGAAAATAAACACTACGCAGACAGTTGACAGAAGCGCCAGGTGGCGGTGCAACAAGATACTTCCTAGTCCTAAATTAAATTTTGATACAGGGTTCAAGCTGACCTGCTAAACATAATAGCGGAGACGTGTTAGCTTCATAACATGTCAAATAAAAAAAATAAAAAAAACTTCAAGTTTTTCTTTAAAAAAAAAAGAAAAAAGATAAAGTGTTACGAGTGACAAGGTTTGGTGAAAAGAGGCGACGTCTCATCCGGGCGATTGCTTGCTCAAAGTTCAGCGATAAATTGGGCCTGTAAGCCTGTCGACTTGACGCGAATGTTAAGCTAGCTAGCTATAGCTTAGCGACATTTTTCCCGATTGCTTTTTTTTTTTCATAATTGCTTTCTTACCTAATCAAATAGCCTCTCTAATAATTGGTCTGAAATACTGAGATAACAAAGCCACTACAACTATAAATCTTCCTTTTTGGTTTCGTCCTCAGTTGGTACAACACACTAGACTGGCTAGCCGGTTATCGTCTCCCCCAGCGTGGCTATAGCATTAGCACAATGTCTAATTGTAGTCATCCATTGCAAAGTATGAGGAATGTCGTTGTTGAAAATCTCACCTGCAGCTCCCAAGTCACTGAAGTCAAACCTCTCAAACGGTAATTACTCTCAAAAGTTACAACCGAACAACCGACAGGCGCGCGTCATCCACCATAACTATCGACTTGGGGGGAAGAACAGACCCAGAGTGCGCATGCCTGCTCAGAACACCATGGCGACACGCTGAACGGGGTTACCAAGGGAAAGCGCAGGGGTAAAGACATTTTTTTAACTAACTTTATTTACACTAAAAATGTGTACAATAATATTAAAACGTAAGTACATCTATTTTATTAAAACAAACAAACAAACAAACCAGTAAACAAATAAATAAATAAATAAATAAATAAATAAATAAATAAATAAATAAATAAATAAAAGAGGAAACAAGACCAAACTAACTGCTGGAGCTATGGACCCTGGTTGTTTAATATCATCTGCCATTTTCGTTGGCAGGAAACCTGTGCTTGTTATTCTGAGTTATGGTTTTCTTATTTCTGCTATTATGATATTGGGAAACCTTAGCAACTCTCTGAACTGCTACTGAACAATCTCCCTGAAGAACCGAATCATTGGTTCACAACAACAAAGCAATATTAGCAACTGAATAAATAAATGTGTGTAAATAAATCACATTCGGTTATGCGATTTATTTATTTTGAGAGAACTTGCGATAATGTGTGCATGTTGGAAAAAAAAATATGTACAGTGTATAAAAAATACAATATATAACATATATATTATGGTAAGGATAAACAGAATATATACACCTTGATTTGCAGTTTTTAGTTTAAACAATTAATTCAGATGCTTTACACATACCTAAAAAATTTTATTCTGTCTTGATATTCCTAAGTGTCTTTCTACTATGCATGACCATTCAGTTGGCTATACGACTTGGACAGAGCATAAAAACAAAAACCACACTAATATTAGCCTGTTCAGGAACAAAATAAAATCTTTATGGTATGAAGATTGCTTCATACCAGGAAGCAATCTTTTTACTCCTTCTATGCTGACTCAGATGTAATATTTTAAATATCAAGGATCAAACAATTTATTTTGTATTATGTCATTTTACAAAATATTATTTGTGAACTTGTGTGACATTGTGGCCCCTTGTTGACCTAGATAGCAACTGTTGGGTTAAGAGTGGTACTTTTAGCTCTTCAAGTCTTTATATAAGTGTGATGTGTAGAGTTTGTGAGTATCTTTGGCCATCTTTATTTATGTTTATTTGTTGTTTTGGTTTTGGATAAAGTAGATCATGAAGTGAGAATGCCTTTCATCCTTACACAAAGGGGCTAGAAAAGGAGATCTAAATAGTGAAAATTTACAAAGACATACAATGTATATAAAGACATACACAATACAACACATAAAGATCCCATTTTAATCACAAAATGACCCAAATGGTGGAGAACACATAGAAATACAAAGGTAGGAGGCTGAAGTAAAAGAGACACTAACAGATGAATACGGCAGTCAAGTGAGACGGTTACACACAGCAACAAAATGACTTAACTATTAGAACTGTTGACATCATGTGCAAAGTTGCCATTAAAAACTGAAAAAATATTTTACTCCGGTTGATCAAATGAAACAATGATTATGTAAATTGCAGAACATTTATGTTGCCGTTTAAACGTAGAAATCTGCAGCTTCAGAGATCATCTCGTTAAACCATGCTATATTGTAAGGCTTTGTGTCATTTGTTCTTTTGTTTTTAATGAACACCCCATTAAAAACACTGGTCCCACTCTTGCCACTCTATATCATAAAATTACCCAAAAAGTTTTCATGCAGCTGTTTGGTGTGAGTGTTCATACACCATTTCTTAAGTAAGACATCTAAAAATGTAATTTTGACAAATCATAGTTAAGTCTGATATATCTTCAGTTGTAATTCCATATGCGTGACCTTTCAAAATGACACATTTGGTGCATTTGAATGCATTTTGACCGGTCAAATATCTTGAACTCCTCTCCTTAGTGGACACAATTTAAATGAAGATGTCTTAAAATACCATTCAGGATCGTGAAAATGTAGTTGTGTCCATTTTTATATCTGGAATGTAGTCAGAAATAGTCTGACGACACCGATTTTACGTTAAAACGGCCTGCCATACACCCACTGGCATTTTGACAGAACAGCAGCTCTGTAGTTTCCCTCACTCTCCTCCCGCCCATTTCATAGACAGCCTCCACGTCACGCTCTAATCAACGGAAACCGTTTGAATGACTGGTCGGACATGTTGGAAAGAACCGCTTGTAAAACCCATTTTGAGATCCCTGTGCAGCATAAATTATTTTAGTAGTTTTACTAAAAAAAGGTAGACGTCACACTGGAGGTGATGGTGTCTGATATGAGCCTTCTAATGGCGGCAACACGAGCTAACTGGCCGACTTGCAACTGAGCTGCTGCTTTCTTTTTTCTTTTTTTTTCTTGCGCGCATGCGAAATGGCTACGGCTTCTTTAGGGGTAATCGGAAATATTTATTTCCCACGTCCACGCGGCTGTTTGTACTGTACAGTAGATAAAGAGTAGTAAATAATAACTTATTTATCATGTTAAAGAATTAACATATTCCGAAATATTGTTTCAGTCTAGGTTTTTAATTTGATTCAAAGATAATTATGCATAGATGAATTAGCCTTTGGCTTTATGGTCTATTGACCCTGCTCAAATAAATTTGAAATTATGAATACACGTGGAAACAAAAATAGCACACGAAGTTCTGTAATAACAATAAGATCCCATAAATAAATATTCATGCTTAATATTTTTTTGAAGGTCATCACTGCAAATGTTATTGATAATTTCAAATAGAATTAATTTTACTGTTGAAGTTATTGACCACTTTATAGATTGACAAAGGTATGCTTATCTGTGTTTAGTTTTTTTATGTTATTTTATGTCAATTAAATTAAATTAAATATTCACACATTTATATTTCAAAATGTGTTCAACTTGTTAAGCTAGGCAAATTAGCTAGGGTCTGATTTTTATTACTTATGTTGCTTTATATAAAATAAAGTACAACAAAGCAAAGCAAGCGAAATTGCTTTGGATGCTCCACTATGTTCCTTGTCTGACTATTTATTTATTTATTTATTTATTTATTTAGTTAGTTAGTTAGTTAGTTAGTTAGTTAGTTAGTTAGTTAGTTAGTTAGTTAGTTAGTTAGTTAAAGGCCATGGTAACAGTCTTAGCGTTATTTCTTTTCAATTTCGGATGACGGAGCTTTAGTCGTGTCCCTGAACGCAGCACTCCTCTGTGTGTGTGTGTGCGCGCCCTGCAGAGGAAGTGGCGGCTGATCTCGGTCCGCACCTTTTCCGGTAACAGCCCCGCCACCGCTGTGCCTGACTGAACGGCTGGAGACGCGGAGGGAGGAAGACGAATCGAGAGCGGCAAGAGTGGGGGAGAAACGGCCCGGGGGACTGGGGAATGGTCGCCGCAGACGCAGGTATTTATCCCGCTCTTGCAGTTTCTTTCTTCGTCTGCTTTCCGTTGAGCCTTTAGGTCTCGGCGGAGGGAGTTTTTTCTCTTTTTGTCGGATTCAAAGTTGCCCTCTGTACTAACACCCCTCCCTTCTTCGGACCGCTCCTATGTCACAGGGGGAAGGAAGAGAAGAAAGTCGGATGAATCAATGACCTTTTGAGCGGTTCCTCCTGTGGATACCCCGGTACCGAAGCGGACTCGGAAGGCTCCGAATCGTCGCCGCCGGTTAGCGAAGAAAATCGGCGTGCTTCGAAATCCGCCGAGAGGGGGGGAGACAAGCTAAGAGTGGAGAGCCGGCGGCCAAGAAGGAAGTGGGATCCCCCGGCTTGGCCTGGGCCTGATTTATATTGTCCTCTTTAGGTTGAAAGAACTCCTCCAAACCAGACTCTGCTCGGTCACCTGGGAGGAAAAGAAAAAGGATCTTGCAAGCAGAGTCGACCCATACTTGTGTTGGTTTTGGGAGGGAGCGTGTGGTCTAAGCTGACTTTGAGAGAAGGGAATGCCATTTTTTCTTCTCACATTGGAGGGCAGTGGATCATGAAAATATATCCCCACCCAAATCGACAAAAGGACCCCATGAAGTCCCTCTGACTCCTCAGGCCAGATTACCTCAATCCAGCTAATTGTACTGTAACCTGCTGCCAGCTCTCAGATTTTTTTTTTTTTTTTGACACTCGTGTCAACCCACTGTTGTCACGTGTGTAGCTTCACGTTGAACCCGGGCCTTCTCTGTTGATCCCGAAAACAAGCTTGGCTCTAATTAGGAGTTCCCCTTCTTCTTCTTCTTCTAACAAAGTATTTATGCACAGTAAACAAGATGGGGAAGATGCTGTCAAAGATCTTTGGCAACAAGGAGATGAGAATATTGATGCTTGGACTTGACGCTGCCGGGAAAACCACCATCCTGTACAAGCTGAAGCTGGGACAGTCTGTCACCACCATCCCCACGGTGGGCTTCAACGTGGAGACCGTCACCTACAAGAACGTCAAGTTCAACGTGTGGGACGTGGGCGGCCAGGACAAGATCCGGCCCCTCTGGAGACATTACTACACGGGCACGCAGGGCCTGATCTTTGTGGTGGACTGCGCCGACAGGGACCGGATCGACGAGGCCAGGCAGGAGCTCCACCGGATCATCAACGACCGGGAGATGAGGGACGCCATCATCCTGATCTTCGCCAACAAGCAGGACCTGCCGGATGCCATGAAGCCCCACGAGATCCAGGAGAAGCTGGGCCTGACCCGGATCCGGGATAGGAATTGGTACGTTCAGCCCTCGTGCGCGACGACAGGGGATGGACTATACGAGGGCCTGACCTGGCTTACCTCAAATTACAAATCCTAATGTTTCCTCCCACCCACCAGCTTGGACGTTTTGAGACACACGCACGCACACACATACACACACACACACAAAAGTAGCAGAGAATTAAAAAAAAAAAAAAAAAACAAGGATGCAATTTGAAGCAATTAATTCAATTCAATGATCTCTTTGCTTAATGTGTATTAAAGAGAGTCGTAATTTACTTATTGGTTTATTTTTCTTTATGATAAGTATTTCACTTTAATCCCAAATTTTCAGTTAAGCCAACAGAAAAAAAAAGAAAGTGTTTTTCTTCTGTTTTAGTTTTCTTTAGTTCTCAATCTGTGTAATCAGTTCTGTTAATCTACACATCTTACTTTTGTGCTTTTTACTGCATTTTGCTTTCGTTTCCTCATTATTGTATATTTCTTTTAAAAGGGGGGAGCAGCACCTGAGCAGTGCCGCTCCCCACAAGCCCCCCTCCCACTTACTTCTCGCAACCCAGCTACATATCCAAAGGATGGGGGGGGAAAGCCCAGAAACCATTTCCGAGATCAGCATATCACTTTTGAAGACTCGGTTTTCTGTCAGAATGTGCACTATGGGTGTGTTATTAGGACCTTTTAAAAAGTTCAACTGATTGTACTGGGATGAATGAGATGTGGAACCTCCTCTCTCCTGTGCAGTGGTTCCATCCATGATAATGTCTAACGTGGACGCTGGATATTCGCACTGTGATATGGATTTATACATTTATATTTTATTTTTTTCAGGGGGGTGTTGTTTCAGGGTCACAATCTGTTACCGACCAGTCTCTCTACTCTCGTTTCTCTCAGAGCTTCCATTGAGTGCTTTTGTAGTTTTCAGCTGCCTTAGGCCGGACCAGGGTTCCAGGTGTCCCCACCACCTCTCCTCCCCGAAACTGAGACCGTCGCAACAGCGAAGGGTGTTCTCAGCCACCGAGTTTGCACTTTGAATGGGAGACGGGAGGGGGGGTTTGGGCAACTTGCTGGTGGTAGTGCATACTTTTTTCTTTTCTTTTTTTTTTAGTTTTCTTGAACTGACTTCAGTGAGGTTTACAAAGTTTTTCCCCCCCATCGCCTCCAAAACAGGTGCTTCTTTATTATTTTTTTATTTTCTTTGTTTGTTTTAAGCATCACCAGCCCGTATTACATCCCGCCGTCAAAAAATTAAAAAATATAAAACCAAAACTCCTTTAAAATCCACCCCCCCCCCCCCCCCCCCCTTATTTTTTTTTTTTTTTTTTTTTTTTCTTATGCTATGCTGTTGAAATAATAAAAAATATATATATCCAGATCAATATGGAAGTGGTGCCTTTTCAATGACCGGTTGTTGCTACTTTTGCATTACAAAGAAAAAAAAAAAAAAGAAAGAAGCAATATTTCCCTTCTGAAAAATGTTGAGCTCATAAAAGAGGAAATGAGAGCTCGGGGCGTTGCGATGGTTGAAAGAAGGACAAACCGAAGAGAAGTGAGCCTCGGCTTGTTTCCTTTCTGCCCCGGTGAGTCATTTGTTGTGAATAAATGATGAGATCTCTGGTTTCCGAGTAGTAAAGCGTCAAAAAAAGGTCCCAGAGTATCCAGCTGAGTCCAGTTTGGACTCTTGCAGCGGTTCTCGTGTTCTCTACAGACTTCATCACTTAAGAGAGAGAGAGAAAAAACGCACAGCCGAGAGGAAATCACATGATGATGATGATGATGATGAAGTTTATTCATCACCGTCCCGCCTCTGAGCAAATCTCTAATCCTGAGGCGCAGATCTGAAGTCGGGCTATTCTGTTTCAAGAGCCATTCAGTCTTTGTCTGCTTAACACTTGATATCGCCGCTCGGAGCGTCATGTGTCACCCAGGCTGTTCAAAAATAAGGAATGAAGTTGTTTGTGAAAACCCGGTCTTAAAGAAAGAAAGAAAGGGGGCATGGAGGGAAAGTCAAGACAAGTTTTTTTTTTTTTTTTTTTAACAAAGCTGGTTGTTGGCACTGAGATCTGAGAGACCAGAAGGACAGGTGGAATCCTATAAAGTGTTTTTTGTTTTCTTTATGTGACTCCATCTCCTAAGAAGAAGAAAGAAAAAAAAAAAACTTCCAAAGAGTCAAAAAAAAGTCCATGGGTTCCTGTCCAGGAATGCTCGCTTTGTGCCTCTCTCTGCTGCTCTGTTTGCTTTTGTTGTGTTTGCTCTGCAGCTGTCGATGTGAAGCCTGACCCAAAGCAAAGCGCCGCTCTGCGTGTGTCCGTCCGGCCTGAAGGACGGAGCTCGTTCCCCCGAGATGGTCGCACAAATGAGGCTGTGGCCCCCGTTATCTCCCTCGAAACCGCCGTCGCTTCTTCTCCAGCGTTTTGTTGTTGTTGTTGTTTAAAATAGGATCAGCAGACACAAGAATTTCCTGTCCTTTTTGTTTTTTTCATTCACGACCCCTTTTTGGTTTGTGGATGTGGAAAGTCTGACCTAAAACGTGACTGAGAAGGGGGAACCTGTGAGAGGAAATGTGTAAAAGGGAGAGGAGTTTGAAACTACTGCTGATGTGACGTCAGCGCCGTGGGCCCGGTGAATCATCCTGTGTGTATCACAGGCCTTTTGTCCCGCTGTCAGTGAGCTCACATGCTCCCCACACACGATATAGCTGCTGTCAAAGCCCTGTCAGGCTCACCTGTGGCCCCTCGGTTTAAACAATATAATTGAATGGACATTTTCTACTGTTGTTTTGTTTGTTTGTTTCTGTTCTCCCCTGGGCGGGGGCTGACTGCTCTATTGTACGCCCTTGACGGGGGTCGACTTCAAACAAAGCTCGAGAACCGAGCCTACTGGTAGTTCCCCCTGTCAACTGTTTACGCAGGCGTTCCTCTTTTATTTTCATCTCCCTCCACTTCTTCGTTCAGCTCAGCGGAAAGCCACCAATTAAACCTCGCAAGTCGACACAAAAGAGGGCTGACGGCGAATTAAAACGGCACGCGAATGTCGACGACCTCGGTGAAAGATAGGAGGATATGAGGACAAACAACGAGCAGAGGAGCTTGTTTTCTCACGCCTCAGACACTTGGCCTGGTCTCTGTCCTCCCACAGCTGTTTCCATTGGAGCCAAGGGTTTAGGCTTGGCAATGCTCAGAGACGGGCCAAAGTAACAACAACAAAAAAACCTTCAGTAAAAATATAGTTAGCTCTGCATTTGTGCTATGACTTAAACCAAAGCAGGTAGTTGCTTTGGTTTAAATAGAACAGCAGTAGTTGCATTCCTACTGATGCAAAGATATTACAGTTATCTATGCGTAGGTGAATTGTTTTTGATGCAGTAGAAAGCAAAAGCTTAAAATATACCCTTAGTCAATTAAATTATTTAACAAAATATCTCTGTCATTCGGGACCTTGCGTCCCAACTGTTTGCCAACAGGCTACTGTACAGTTAATGGTTGTTTGCTTTACAAGATGTACAACGTGTAACTTGTCAACTGCAGTCTGAAAACAGAGTGACCTGTTTAAGGGTGAGGTCAGATACTAATTTTGCTTTGACATCATGACTGTCTGTGCTTTTTTGAGACAGAAAATATCTGCGAAATGCATCACTTGGCTTCCTTAAAAGTTTGGGGGAAGGTGCGGCCTGCTTTCCAGCAGTGCGTAGCAACAGGTGGAGGAGGGGGGAAGGGGTACAATGTTTCTCTATGCATGTCACTGAGGAGTGACATGCATAGACATGCATAGGCAAAAAAAACAAAAAAAAATTCAGCACATTTTGACGCATCTCATTAAATAGACTTAAACCCAAAGAACAGGAAGAAATGCTATTGTTATTATGGCTTTCGATATAGATAGATAGATAGATAGATAGATAGATAGATAGATAGATAGATAGATAGATAGATAGATAGATAGATAGATAGATAAAACTTATTAGAAGTTGCTTTGGGTTAAATGCGACTCGAAGACAGAAAAGAAAAGAGGTTATAAGTTAAAAAGAAAAGAGGAAGGTGGTAGAGGAGAGACAGGATGAAGAAAACACCCTAGAAATCTAGAAGTCTCCTTCTACACCTGCAGAAAAAGGGGGTAAAAAAACAACTGAGAAAACAAAGTGACAAAAAAACATTCCCAGGATAGAACGTCAACAGCCTCACTGAAAAGCACGCCATACTAATTATTGCGAGATGTTTTTTAGTGGCAACTGCAGCCCAAGATGAAGTACTGAATCCAAACCTCCATATGTCTTAATGAAGCCATTGCAAACATAGCTTAGTTTCCAGTTTTCTGTTCTTTTCATACGGTCAAATGTAAGAACAATTGTGCATATTTAAATGAATAGATATCTTTATACAACTCAGAAATCAAGGCCTTTTTAAGTGTCTCTGATAAATCTCAACTCCTAATTCCTCTGCAGCTTGAGTTCATATGTGCAGCTAGCAAAGCTACAATTTAATTTATTCGCATCGTTTTATTGATCAAATAAATTTAGGTTTCCCTTCGCAATGTAAGCACCGTACAAAACCTTTTTAAAACGGTGTTTGTGTTCTAAAGAGATTGGATTGGAAAGCAGAACTGCACAGAAAGCAGCTGAAACGCTTGTCGTCAAATTGAACAGCGTTCAAAGTAAAGCGTTACGTGTGTAAAGTTAGAGAACAGTTTTTCTCCCGGATGGGTTATCACAGAGTCAAATTAAAACAGATTAAATATGCTAATGTTAGCCTTGTGTTCCGCAAACTGCTTTGCACAAGATGCAAATTTATTTCAAACTGTAGCTCAGGGGTGACCAAAGTCGGTCCTGAGGGCCGGCATCCTGCATGTTTTAGTTCTCTCCCTAGTTTAACGCACCTGGATCCAATGATGGCTCCTATAAGAACATTAACAGCACAACAACATGCTGAAAAGGTTGTTGCTACCACCAGGGAAAGAACTAAAACATGCAGGATGCCGGCCCTCCAGGACCGACTCTGGGCACCCCTGCTGTGGTGCGCTGTGAAACAAAAGATAAAGCGAGCCACTTTTTAGCTGTGTTACAAGGACGTCAAAACGTCTTATAAGAGTTGAGCCGTGTTTGATCACCGCACTACGACAGAAGTCCAGATGGGATAAAATATCTGTTGCTGTGGGAAAAGAAACTAACACTGTAGCATCCAGAATATCGCTGATGAAATGGGTAATATTTCACCAGTAATACTTATATGCTACTTTATTACCTTTAATACAGTATCACGCAAGAAGTTGAGATCAGCAAATGCTATACCAGAAACGACTCTGGATTGGTGTCAGTGACAAAAGAAATCCGCGCCTTCCTAATTTACCCAACGAACGCTGGACTGTGACACTTTTGCAAAGTTTTAAAAAAAATTATGATTCGTCCTAAAAACCTCGCAGCACAAGCCGCTGATTATCAGCCAAACATTTGCTGTGTAGAATTCAATGAGCTATTTTTTACAGTTCTCTTTTCTCCTCGGCATCCTACCGCTTGTGTTCCTCGGGGCCTTTTAAGCTAAAAAAATGTATTCCTTTGTCACTCGCTACAGGGCCAATAAAATTCCTCCGCATCGAGATAATTGTTCTTTCCAGCAGATTCCGCTTAAAAGGACTAAAGCGGTGCTATTGTTGGACGGGCCAGAGAGCTCCAACTTCGCCGTCACAGATGCAGCACAAAGGCCCCCCCCGCTTAAACGCCGTCATTACAGCAACACGCGGGGTGGCATTCAGCTAGCAGGGCACTTTTGAGAGCTCCTCCGAGTCTGTTGTACACTCCGTTTCCCTCTGCTGCGGACAATGTGCTAATAATTATAGGGAGCCCACAGCCTGCGCTCGCCTCTTTGGAGGAAAGCTGTGCAATGGGAGGGCGACGTGCTCCTGCCGCAGGCAGCACCAACGCAGCACCAACGATTTAGGCCACACAGTTGTAATTAATGGAGGCGGTGCATTAGCGGCGGTGTTGTGCTGGATGAAATCCGTCTCATTTAATCTTTATTGAATGAAATGTATAATTAGACGCAGGCACAGAAAGCTGCAGAAGTATTTATACCCCTTTCTGTCATATTCAGACCGCAAATTGCAATGTATTTCAGTGGGATTTTGTGTCGTCGACCAACACGGTGCTGCATAATGAGAACTGGAAGGAGAACGGTACATGGCCTTCTGAATGTTTCACCAATAAAATGTTTTGAAATGCGGTGTGCATTCGTATGCCACTGCTTTATTCTCACACCCATGAAAACATTTCATCTTGTGGGAACTATTTCATTCGTCGGCACATAAAGAGAGCACGTCAGAACCGCAAACCCGCTGAGGCCGTCCACCTAAATGACCAAATCGGACAAAGTTTAATGATCAGAGCACCAATCTGGAGGCCCAGTTTGACTCTGGAGGAGCTGGAGAGAATCCACTTGCATTTTTTGACAAAAGTTACACAAGTAGCAAACAAGTGGAAGAGGAGCTCTGGTCAGAAAAGACCAGGACAGAACATACCAAACTCGGCATCACCCTGAACACACCATACCCATGGCGAAACATGGTGTTGGCCCTATCATACTGTGGGTAAATCTGTTTGGAGTCAATGTGACGATAGATGGCAATCTTAGAAGAGAAACCAACTCGAGGTCCACCTTCAGGTAAATCTCAAAAGACGTACCGTCTCAATTATGGCTAAACTGTTGACTCTAAGTTGACTCAAAGTGTGTAGCATTTTCCTTCTGCGTTACAATTGCTCACATCATAAAAGCCCATTGGAATAAAAGGAAATATGTGACAATAACGTGACAAAATGTAGAAAAAAAAAGAAAAAAGTTAAGAAATGCAAAGCACTGTATTTGTTTTTGTTTAAAAAACTTCTCAGAAATCAAGTGAAGAAGCTAAAATACTTCAAAAAAACCTAGCAGTAATGGTTACCTCTAGCGATGCCTATCTTAAATAACAGGAAGCTATGGGAGTTTTTAATTATGCCAAATCTTTTGTCTTTCTATAGACAAAAGCAAGGCAGGGTGAATAAATGTTGAGTTGTGCTTTCGGTTGTGACAGGAACTGACATGTGCTGCAACCTTCCTGTGTGACACATGGCACACCACAGTGGCAGATGGACAGACTGAGATAGCAAAAGGAAGAAGGCAATATCAATGAAAGAAATAGACGGGTTATTAAGGCAAGGGCCCGAAAGGACACCAGGCACTGGCTCTCTATAAGCAGAAAAAATAATATTGACCTGATTCCACACCGTAATGTCAGTGAAACTGCATCAGTACACTTTTATTTTATTTTATTTTTTTTGAAACCAGAAGAAATAAAACATGTCAGACTTAGGTAAAAGATTACAGTTTGCGTTCTGTGTAATTATTAATATATATGCTGTCGAGATTTTAACAGACAAGGCAGGTTTCTGTCTCTGGTTTCTGTTGTGTGTTGTTTACATCCCTAAATAACACACAGCACAAAATCCCAAAATAACCCACCCCACACATTTCACGCACACATTCACACACAGCCTCCCCTCTGGTTCTTACAAACGTCCCGTCTGAAGAGCCATCTGCTTTAATGTGAAGCACTCGGCAAAGCTCGGACCAGCAGCTGTGGGTGTGTGCGAGTGTGTGTGTGTGAGGTCTCACTGCTTGGGTCATGTACATGTACAGCAGGTTGTTAGCAGGTGCCTTATTAAAATTGTTTTAACGGTTGTAGTAGAGTGCAGGATTAGAGGCCTTTTACACCTCGAGTTAAAAACCAAGACAGTGCGCCACAGATTATTTTAATTAGGCGATAAAAATAAATCTCCTCGCATGCCTTCCTCTTTTCGACAGGCCACGCAAACCTGAACTGCTGCTTTTACGCTCTGCCCTTTCCCCCCGAATCCAAAGGTTAATCCTGTCACATGTTTACGAGCTTTACATTTGGTCCGTTTCAGCTGTGATTTCTGCCCACCAAAAGCTCTCATCTCCAGCTTCTCGTGATCTTCGGCTTTACGCCGAGATCTGTGAGTCTGCTGACGCCGCTGCAGACAGTCATTTGCTACAACATTTGTTTGTTTGGTGTAAAGTGACAAAACTTGCTTGCGTATGCAATTAGACTGCTCCCCAGGGGGCAGGCCGAAATCACTAGCAGCAGCAGGTAGCAGAGCCGCGCCAGGATCTGCTACCGGAGAATTGGAATATGCTGAGCCATCTGTGGCCTGCTCATAAAATACATAAATACATAAAATACGGACACACCTAGCAGGTACACACATTACGGGCAGAGTTGTTTGTTGCAGTTCAGTTTCGCTTGCGTGGTGCTTTAATGTCTCAAGTTCTGCTTTGTTGGTTGCCTTCAAGTTTTCAACACAAACAGGGGAGACAGTTTGTTTAATGACAGACATACCTTTTTCTTTGTTTGCTGCTGTCTCTATGGCAACAATGACAAAGAAACCAGCAGCAGATGGCTGGAGTGTACAAGTGATCTAAAGTGACTGTTATGACTCCCATCTTTGTTTTCTTTTCTTTTCTTTTTTTGCCAAATATTAAGGTGGAAACTACAGACTGAATCCAAATTAAGAGATGTGTTTTATTCTTACCGGTTTCTACAGTTTACAAGCAATGTTATTATTATTATTATTATTATTATTATTATTATTTTGATCCACATTTGAATTTGATATGGTTTTAAAAAAAAGTTTTTGTCTGCTGAACATTCGAAAGCATGTTAGTTTTTACATTCTGGCATGCGCGTGTCAGTCGTCTGACATTTACAAAAGGGAGAATAAAAAAAAAATGCATAAGAATAAGCAGCTCAGTTGTGAGCCTGAATAAAACCTATGTTCTCTCTGGATATGTGTTTCATACAAGTAAAGTTATTATCTCTGAAATATCCATATTTTTGCTCATTTTCCAAAAAATTCCAATATGGCCAAGCCAAGCGTCGCGCCGTGGTAGCATGAATAATTCATCCCACATGCTCAAAATAAGGCAAACAATCTAACCTGTGATTAGTTCATTTAATATGGCTTCTGGGTAAATTGGAGATTTTCGCATAGCTGTTTGCTTCCGGTTTTGCTGCTTCAATCCCGTATTATTATGAGAAGTTATGCAGACAACATAAGTGTCAAGGTATGCAAGCTATGCAAACAATCACAACTGAGAAGCAGCCAAGGTATCATATTGTTGTCATTGACTGATAAGGTACGAATACCTTCACGCACATGTTTTGCAAAAATAAAAAATAAATAAATAAAATGCTGCATGGTTGTTGAAAACTAAAGTACAATGCCAACCTGATTACCAACAGCAGCAGCAGCAGCGATTCAATCACTTCTTTGTCAAGACCACTGCGTCGGCCAAATACCAAGTCAGACAGAGGGCAGATGTTGCACACAGAAATCATAGCGGTGCACTAAAAACAGCTGGTCCAGATGGAACTGTGCTGTGGACGTGGCCAAAGTTTTGTCACCATCTTTTGCAGGATCGGCCTCAACAACTGCAAAGCATAACCTCAGTTTTAAAGAGGGTACACTCTCTTAAACACAAGTCTAAAACTCTTTCTTGTTGCTGTTTTTATACAGAACAAGGAAGGTTGTGCCATTGCCATTATTTTGCAGATCTGGATCCCCATCAAGTGGTGCAATATATTCCCAAAGGTGAGTCACATGCCAAGCAAATTGTTGTTGGTATTTTGACTCTTGCTGGGAATCTTCAAAACATCAATATCACCTGCAGTCAGAAGAAATGTGCCAGTAAAATAAAGATATTGTTTTAAACCAGAATCTGACAAGGGTATGAATAAGTTTGAGCTTAGCTTCCTCCAAAATTTGATGAAAAATTTTGGAGGAATTTTGTGCACCTAAAACGTCTGCACAATATATGAAACTGCAATTGGAATCTGAAATTCAATAAGGTGTTTCTAACAAATAATATACTTGAATAATCTTGTATGCTTTCCATATGCATCTTGGGCTTTTTTAGACGAACTGATCTTAAACACTTTATGTATATTTTAGTGGCTGAGACATTAAAACTCAAATACAATGCTGGAGACCTTGTGGAGTAGTAAAGCAAGAAAACAATTATCTGATACTGTGCAGTCTTTTGGTTTTCTTTAGTGTTTACATCAACCTGCTGGCAATAAGATTATTATATATAATTTTCTTACTACTTATTACATCCCGGAAGAGGTTCTGAACGATCTGATTTGTTCTTTGTTTAGTTCAAAATGCTGGACTCCCTTTAGTCTCTTCTCAAATCAAACGAAACACTGGATGATCCGTCCAATCCATGGGTAGACGAAGTTTTTGTGTGTCCTCTTTGCACATTCAACTGTGTGCGTTCTCTTCCCACAAAGAGAACGAACTGAGCTGTCGGAAAGCACAAAAGAAGCTGGGCTGATCAATGAAGGAAGCCAGCATGCCAGCAAACTGAAGGTCAAGAGGCTAAACGACCTGAGCGTTAAAAACACCTCAGCTTTAAAACGGAGTAAACATCCGATAATTGAGTCAAGGGGGACATGAAATATTCACTTGCAAATGAATATTGGCTCACAAAAATAGGGTGGGGAACAGGAAAAATACAAAGTTTTATTTATTTCATAAAAAAAAAAAATCATTCAATAAAAAAAGCCCCTCAAACACTAAATTTCATGAGAAGCCTGAGAAGAAAACAAAAAACTCTCAAGATCCGTTTATGTCCTTCTGCTGCAGCACCAGTGGGAGTATCCTCTGTCAGAGCAGCATCCTGTTAAGGCGCGCAGCTCTGCAGCTGATAAGGAAAGGCACTGTAGAAAGGTGCTGCATTGAGGACATTATCAGCTGTCCACTCTTAAAGACAAAACACACATCCCTGCGGGCTGCAGAAAAGACTCTGGATGCTACAGCCACCCCATTAATCAGTTTGTCTTAACTTCAGCACCAAGGCAAACCTACCAGGGCCCAGCAGAGCATGTCCTGCGAAAAGAGAAGAGAAAATCTCAAATCGCTACCACAGAAAGCTTACATTGTGGAAGATTTTGGGCTCTTCATGTGTTACCGAGAGTGACGAGTGCCATGTTACAATAAACAAAGAATTTATAAAATAATTATTTAAACCTGTCATTAATTCATCAAAACTGGGTGTTCAATACAGAAATGATTCAGCAAATATATGATTGATTACATGTGGGCGGTGCTAACGTCAATACTTTCGGAAGTTTGTGGCGGACCAACTAGAGATATAGAGGCTGAAGTTGCTCACTCAGTAAATAACCAGATGTTATTTTCACACTTCTATTTGAAGTATTGTCCCAGCAGACTTGGAGGAAACGGCCTTGACTTGCTGCCAACCAAACGTCAGTGGGCGGGGTTTGACGGGTGAAGTTGACAGATTAAACAATTCATGATGTGCTTCATCACATGAAATGAGTTATTAAATCATGGGAAATAAAATCCATGCATTTAACTGAGGCACATGTGATTAATTTTATATTTAGCAAATTACTTCTGGATTCATTCAGCTTTAATGACACGTTTAAGTCATTATTTCACAAGTTATTTATTTGTTGTTATTTGACACGCTTGCCTCTCCATATTTACCACTTGCTTGACCGACTTTTTATGATCATCTGTGACAGTAAGAATTGGTTCTGAACTAAGTGCTCCTCCACGAGCCAGTAAGTCCTTCCTACCGTTTTTCTGCTTTTGCCTTCTAAATATGCTCTTTTGCAAAAACAGGAAGTTTTGATGCGCAAAGCAAAGGGAAAATGTTCCTCTTGGGATTACTGCATAATCTTTCCATACGGTCTGTCCAGCAGAGAGTCCATACATTCGTTCGGGTCATACTTTGAATTCCTGAGCTGAGAAGTGAAATAAACAACTCCAGCTGTCCAAATTGGATCTTTGTCCTTATGTCTGAACAATGTAGCGATGAACTTTTTAACATTTAAAAGCTTGGAAGATTGTTTGCTTCTTTGGGTTAAAACTCAGCCCCACACAGCCAAGGAAAAGCAGACAGAGACTTTAAGGCAGAGTAACGGAGGGTGTGACCTTAATCCCACAGTGGGAAAGAAAGGAAGAAAGGCGCACACACACACACGCGCGTGCGCACACACATCTGGTCTATCCAGTTTCTCCTTTGTATCTCATAGGAAAACTATGTTGGAGGTTAAACAAGTGATAGACCCAAAGCAGCTTGTGTAATTGACTTCTTTATACCCAAGAAGAAGTGAGTCATCATTAAAGGCGGACACTACCTCTGCGAGAGGCTGTCATTCATAAAATAAGGGTGTGGACGCCTGTTTCATTTATTCTGAGACTCATTGATGAGTACTCACCCATTACCCATGTACGCTACCTTTCACTTCTCTGATTAACACAGGCATTTTCAGAAGTGCTTTGCAGAGGCCAACATTACCACTTGCTGCAGAGGATTGTGCAGGGCATGCAAGCCTTTACGTGTTACACCAGGACACCACTTTTAATACCTCTGTTTCAGCTACAGGCACCTATACCCAGCTGGTGGACTGAAGAGATTTTGTTACTGAAACTTTGGATTCTATCCAAATAGTCTGTAGTCAAAGATGAACACTGGAGCCCTTAGAGGCAAAACACGGGACATTCAACAATAAAACTTTTCATATATAGTCTGTTGCAAAAAAATAAAAAACCAAGTCAAACCATGTGAACCTTCTCCAGTTTTTGCATCATTATACAACCATAAACTTCTTAAGAGACCATGATCATGCAGATCAAGGAACACACCAACCAGGTCGGGGATACAGTTGTGGGAAGGTTTAACGATGATTTGGTTATAAAACAACAAAGCCACGTGAGGGCTTTGAACATGTTCAAAACATCAACTGTAATTTGAAAGTGTATGGTCACAACTACAGACATGCCAAGACATGGCAGAACTCCTAAACTGACAAATTGGTCAAGAAGGGCATTCATCGAAGCAGCAGTAAAGACGTCCATAGCCAGGAGGAGCAGAGGTACACATGAGATAAAGTGTTGACAGGATAGTGTTTCACTCCAATCTGGCTCTTATTAAGATCTAAGGAGAGAAGAAGACGAATTTTTCTTGCTGTGAACCCCTCCAGTCAAGTTAAAGATTCAGCGATCTGCACTGTACGTCTGTCGTTACTTTCTTCAGATTTGGACACAAGTAGTTCCAACATTATGCGTGTAAACCAATAAAATGGATAGATTAACTAATAAATAGCAACAACCATGCAAAAGAAAAGCATAAACAATTTTTAGATTCAAGAAGGGACAACATTTTAAACAAACAACTTCTAAAACTCATTGACCGAAATGTCAACTTACACGAACATGCTAAATGTAAAAATGAAATGTTTACATAAATGTCAGTAGTTACATCTAGCATGTAAAAACAATGAATACATGCATAGTTAAATCAATAAGCATATATATAAATGATTAAAACCAAATACTTCTTATCTTCAATGTTTAATGAGAAAATACAAAACCCAAAAATAAATAATAAAGAATTATGAATTTGTTTGTAATCACTTACACAAATATAGTCAATATTAAAATAATAAAAACATGACAGCAACCAGAAAGTGAAGACACAATCATTTTTTTAAATCAATTGCAGTAGCCAAATCAAACGTTAAGAAATACTTAAGCGAAAAACACCAAAAAGTAGTCCTAAAACGTAGCTAACCAATTATTTACAGCAACAAGAATCAACTAATTTAATAGACTGGCCTGTTTATTTTGCCTCTACACTGCCCCCATGTGGTTAAAACGTTATAGCTTACTACACTTTGTGACAGAGTATGAGTGAAGTGAGTGAGTATGTGTGGGGAGGAGAGGAAGAGATGACAGAGATTCAAAACCTCAAGCTGGCTTATGTTTGTGTTTCAGCTCCCGTATGAAACACAGCGAAGAGGTTCTTTCTGGAGCCCGCTAATGCTCACCCACATTTGGCCTCAGCCCACAAAGAGTCTCATTACGTCAGACTTTATAATGAACTACAACCGTACTAACGCTTTATGGTCGGATATTAAATTAGAAGATGTATATCATTGGCTTGGAAACTGCAGAATCCATCAATAATGCCTTGGGACACCAGTACTTCCTGTGAATTTCCAAACGCCTCATTTTATTCTATCAGTGGGAGCCAGAGTCTCTCGATGGAAGAAACCATTTGGACTCATGAAGGGGGTGTTCGCTTTTCAGCTCACTCACTTTTTAAGATACCAGCACGTCTTTCTTTAATTCATACGAACTAATAGCATTTACATACGTTGTAAGTTACACGGAATTAAAATAAGCGGACGGGACGATGGTTTATAAAATATTTAAAGCAAATTGTGAATTCCTACCCTCCTGAAAAAGTTGGTACGTCTTACACCCTGCCGTTAGCCGTTGTTGTACCCTATGCTACTGAACAGATTTACCGCGATACAAACTAGCTTCCCACTGGCCTTAACCGCCAGAAAAGATGCTTCTTCACGGGATTAAAACGATAAAACAAACACCAGGACGTCTGGGAAAACTTTACCCAACTGTGCCCAAACTTTGATACGACCACCAACCAAATATAGTTTCGAGTGTGTTAGCTTTGTTTTATTATCTCCTCACTATTTTTTTTTTTTTTTTTGGACACTGGTCGAGGTTTTTCCGCTTCTTTCTTTTCCTTTCTTATTTTTCCTTTTCATTGGAGGAGTCCAGTCTGATGAATTCGCCGAAAAAGGACGGAGACGACGATGTGCCCGTTAAAGACCCGGTGAAATACGGAGAGCTGGTCATTTTAGGGTAAGTCCTTCTGTAATGTAACAGTCGAGGGGAGAAAAAAAAAAAACGCTCCAGCGGCAAATCACATTAAGCGCGTGGGAGCCCCGTTAACCGTTAACACAGTAATCCGCGAGGCGACGTGTTAAATCCGGTTTTACTCACAAATATGTCGCTCTTAACATTGTTTTTCACCAGCTGTATTGTAGTAACATAGTTGGGCTCGTTTATCACATGCCCGTCGGTTCTACCAACAGTCTTGACAGCTTAATAGTGATATAAAGTAGGTTGCGCGAATAAACCGAGCAGCTTTTATTAATAATATCCCGGCATGTAATCTAAAAATGACAGATTTCAGTGTAAGTGATGCAAAGTCTGCAGTTGCTGTACTACAGAAGAAGGCTACTACGGTGGTAGCCGCTTATTCATCAATGGTTGTAGTGGGGGGTGAAGCAGGCTGAAAATCCCAATGATGTCATCCACTGCTGGATCCGTGACTGCCTAAAAGTAGGTCTGAGGAGCAAACCATTGTCACACACATGCATGCACCTCACTTATAAATATATATATATGTTCATCTATTTATTGGGGTCTGGTTATTAAGAATTGATTTGAAAAAATCGTCTCAGTCTGATTCATGCCAGGGATGAAGGCGGAGGAGGTGAAGTAGGAGGATGAAGAGGAAAAGGAGGAGGAGGAGGAGAAAAGCCCCTTTACATCACCAGCGGCGCACACATGCATGCAGTGGCCAGGATGTGCTGATGACAGCCACCGGCTTCCACAGCAGCTCCAGAGGTCTGCAGGGACCAGAAATGCCACAACACACACACACATATGTACACATAGATGCACCATCATGACCAAACTCTGCTAATGCAGAGCTTCCTGTGGCTGCCAAAGAGAAGTGACCTAATGGCCTATCCCTTCCTTCTCCTCAGATGAGCATAGAGAGGAGGCTGTGGTTGCTCTCATCAGCATACCGATTAGTTGCCCCCGCCGCCTTGATATCTGTCTGTTTGAACAGAGCTCCCCTTTACATCCTTAAGATCAGGATGAGTAACAAGTGAGAGCCTTTTTTTCAGTTCGAACGTGACTATCTGCATCCCGTAATATAAAAACCAGAGGGGGACAAATCAGGCTTTTGCTGACTGATGCTGATTTCTAGCTGCCGTTAAGCTTCGACCTGTAAACTCTCAATTACTGTTCAAGAAGTTGCAGGGTAATGCTTTTTACTGAAACACCTACAATGATTAACAAACACCAGTGGTGAGTTTACTCTGACTGTGCTGAACATAGAGTAAAGCAGCTCTGTTGGTCAGCTGCTGGCTTAAAGAATGGTGTTCCTCATACCTACAAAAGTCAACTTAAGTTTTCTGAAAATGTTTCTAGTCACAAAAAGCACTATACCTCCACCAAGCCCTCTTATGAAGCAGCTCTGTTCTAAAACTAACATGTAATAATATTTTTTTATTTTTAAAGAAATGCAAATACAATGAAACTGGGTTTTTTTCCCCCTCAAATTATGAGCATTTGAAATTGCTCAATTTCAGATCCTGTTATTTTTCATTCAATGATTATAATCTGATTTTGCCAGGAAAAGAAACATTTATAGAAGAATATAATGGAAGAGCCGGGTTCCTCCAGAAAACCTGCTATTGCCGGTGGTAGGGGTCGCTAGGCTGGTCATCCCACCGTGTTTTTGAGTTTAAAAAAATGGTCAAAATTGACAGAAATATTTAAAATGTCTCCAGGTAATAATTATGTGTTACTGGAATAAATTAACATCAACTGTAAAGTCTTTAAAAAAGCCAGGAAATTCAAGTGTAAAAATGTTCTTAAAGATTAACAATAACAATATACTATACAATATTACAACAGAAAATACTGCGGTTATTAGGTTTAGCATTATGTTTTTACTAAATCGATCCTAAAATATGGACTTATTAGAGACCATTGATCACACAGCAGTAACCCCGTCTCCCCCCGCCCTCCTAAAAAAATCAGATCAAATATGTTTAAACAGGCCTTTCTTTCTTCTGCTTCCTGTCTGATATCATTACTCCCAGGCCTGTTTTGTGCATGTGTGCTTTTACATGGATAAGGTCAGCTGCTGACGCTCACATGGCCTCTGCGGTTGATGTCTGCCTCACTGCGGTCCGTGTGCTCTGTGCAGCCTCGTCCTGCCAACACTCGTTGTCTTTACTAGTCTCCGTGCGATGCGCCACATCCAGCAGAGTTCGCCCACACTCGTCAGCATTTCAAACATCTGCCTCCGCGCGCGCGTTCTCGTCCACAACTCCGTGGTGCCTTCCGACCCAGTCCCCTCGCTCCCCCGGCCCTCCAGCATTCTGCTGAGTATCAACTTTGACGGAAGCAGGCTCCCGGTCTGTGGTGGCTTGCCCTTAACAAAAATAAACCCTGTGTTGAGGGGCAGAAGGAGTGAATATTTCATACGGTCTTTGCACATGCGTGTTGCGTGGTCATGGTCCACAGATGTACCATGAGGATCTGGATCTCCCTGTCTAGTGTTGTTTAGGATTTGTGCTTCTGGTTATGATTTTCAAATTAGATTCTGGTTGCTTTTATGCCCTTTCTGTCTTATGTACTCCATTTTCTTTAGATATTTTCTCTTATGCTCTCTAATATTCTGCCTTGTATCTTGTTACTTAGACCCCATAGAACTCTATCCTTATGTGTCCTGTTTCATCTTGACCCAGTTTAGTTTGATCTGACTGGCCCGGACATGAAAACCTCAGGTTAACTTTGAGTCATGCTCCTTGATTCAAACAATGCTGCACTACTGGTGACTTGTTTGAAATGTCGTCTTGATAAATTCACTTTGATCGGTCCAGTTAAAAGTAGTTCAATTTGTAGAAGAAAAATAAGATGTATATAAGAAAGGTTTGGCTGTATTTACGCTGATATGGGTACAAAAAAAAAGAGTCATGGGTAAAGAAAGAAATCAGTTACAGTTTATTGTCATGTTACAAAAACAATAGAAAATGTTAAATTAACAGCTCAATAAGTTAAGAAAATAAATAAGTGTAAAAAAAAAAAAAAAAAAACTGCTTACAAGTGGTTAAAAATGTAACTTTGTAGGTCCGTAAACAGACTTAGTGTCATAAATTGTTTACCCATTTGCTTCCTTACATAACAAAAATATTCTCCCCATTGGAGCTTTTTCATATTTTGCCCAAACAAAAACTTCTATATGTTGTTTTGGAATTTTATGTGATAAACCAACCCAAAAACAGTGGATAAATATTCAGTAAAAAGAAAGTGACACTTGAATTTCCAAATTTATTACACGTACAAGCACATAGTTTGGTATCCATTTGTATTCGATCCCCCTGATTCAACATTTAGTTCTTTTATCTTCCAGTTGTAATTTACCAGTTTAAGCATCAAAATGGTGAAATTATTTTCACTTTATTGCTTAAAGTCAGATGGAAGGGAAACCATCAATATACAGCGATTTCAGAACATTTCCATGGCCTAGTTTTCTTTCTTTAACTAGGCCATTCTAACACACAGGAATATGCTTTAACCTAAACCATTTTATTAAAACTCTGGTTGTAGGGTTTGTGTTGTTTTCCACATAGACAGTATGGAAAACACTGTTTGCCAATCTCAAGTCCCTTGTAAACTCTGCTTTTTGTTGGTCTATCCAATAAAATACTGAAAATTGCGAAGAGCATGAATACTTTCTCAAGGCTCGTATCTGTAGGCCAGTATGGGCAGTTGATGACTCTTTTGACAGTCTTCTGGTGTGAAGGGTTCCCCCCAGGCCTGCCCAAGTGGTTTCGATAATGACCAAATTCTGCTGATTAGCAAAAGTAGCACAGCGCCTTTTGTGTGAACCCAAACCGTGAAAATTTTCCGCAGCTTAAAAACTTTAGATTTGTCTGGACCAGCTCTCCAACAAATTTTAACGTCACACCAGGCTGCATTCAAACAAATGTACTTTTATTCTGAAATCTAACTTCAGTACTGAGAATGTAATAAACATTTTTTAGATAGTTGTAGTCAGGCAAAAGTAACAGAGTTCAAGTTTCAGTTAAAGCACATCTTGATGATTGTGTTGGTTTCAGACGACTGCTCCAGCTGAACGACTCATTTCAACAGCTAGCTGTTTGTCTCATTTAATTAATTTCAAGGGAATAAAAAAATACATACCTCCAAAGATCTGCATGACTACTCAAAGTTGGCAGCATCACATACAAAGATGCAGTAAAACAAAAACAAAAGCAACTTGTTTCATTTACAAATATGTTTAAAACTATGCTATAATAGACCAGAACTGGCCAGGCTGTATGTATGGCCTCTCTCGTGTCATTTAACACTACAGATTGCCTGAAAGAACAGCGATTTATTGCAATGTTCTGATTTCTCTGTCCGTCTCCAGGTACAATGGCTCTCTGCCGAGCGGAGACCGCGGGCGCAGAAAGAGCCGCTTCGCTCTTTACCGACGGGCCAAGGCCAACGGCGTCAAACCCAGTGCTGTGCACATCCTCAACACGCCACAGGATAGCAAGGTATGCGTGTGTGCACGCTGAAACGGCTTGTAAGTTTCCTGCCTTTGATCGTTTGTTGACCTTTGTTTGCCTGTCAGAGGCAAGATGTGAACTTGAGAAGAACGGCGTTTTTGTGCTCTGCCCCTTATGTCGTCCAACTTGGGTTTCTTGGGAACATACATAATAAAAAAATTTACCATTATCTGGTCAAATTACAGTAGATATTTTTTTAACCAAACTGAATCTGTTAATTTTGTTTTCAGTGGTAAGAAAAACCATGAAAGTTGTAGCATACTTATGCTGCTTGTTGCTGCTTTCATGTTGCAGGCGGTCCACAGCAGAGGGCAGCACAGCATCTCTTTCACACTGTCCCGTAACCAGACTGTGGTAGTGGAATATTGCCATGACAACAGCACAGACATGTTCCAGGTAAAACACACAAAACAATCTTTAAGACACAGTTGCGTTGCTTTTTTAAAACATCTTCTTCCTGATGCCTACGTGATCATGCGCAGGCTTCTCCGCAAACGCTCTTATGTAATGCAACATGAAACTAGGCAGATTATTTCAGTTCAAAGTTGCAACGATTAAGTGCTAAAAATAATTTTCAAAGAACATCTATTTTTGTCTTAAAACTTAAGCTGTGTTTTTTTTTTTTTTTTTTGTCTGCCTTACTTCCTGTAAATGATGAACTGGATTTTACATTTCCATTTTAATAATTCAAAATATAAACAATCATGGTTCAAATTCTCAGTAAACGTCAGAGACATAGTCAGAAACTACAAAAGATTATTTATTAACCGATTTAGCAGTCGTGTCACCCATTTTTTAACATCAATAGTGACAAACTGTAGGTTTGGTTTATTTTAACACTGTAATGAAACATGAGAGAATTTTGTTTCTCATGCAGATCGGACGGTCCACAGAAAGTCCCATTGACTTTGTGGTGACTGACACCTCCGGAGGGGGGACAGAAGGAGAAGACCCCTCCATCGCTCCCAGCACCATCTCCCGCTTCGCCTGCAGAGTGGTGTGCGAGCGCAACCCGCCCTACACCGCACGCATTTACGCCGCAGGCTTTGACTCGTCTAAAAATATCTTTTTAGGGGTGAGTGTGATAACAAAACTGCACAGAAGCGCTTTCTGTTTAGAAATGCTGAAGCTGCGCTCTCATCACTAGGAGAAAGCAACCAAGTGGAAAAATCCTGACGGCCACATGGACGGCCTCACCACCAACGGGGTGTTGGTGATGCATCCGGAAGGTTTCCCGCAGGACCCCAAGCAGGGCCTGTGGAGGGAGATTTCTGTGTGCGGAGATGTCTATGCCCTCAGAGAAACGCGCTCTGGGCCCAGTCGGGGCAAACTGGTGAGTCACCTCAGCGATGTTTTGCTCAGAAGATCTGGTTTGGGTTGAATTGTAGGCATATCCCTGTCTGCACGCAGGCGGAAGGGGAGAGCAGCGCACTGCGGGACGGCTCCCTGGTGGATCTTTGCGGCGCCACTCTGCTGTGGCGCACAGGAGAGGGACTGATGCGCGCTCCCACCCTGCGTCACCTGGAGGCCCTACGTCAAGAACTGAACGCGTCCCGACCGCAGTGTCCCGTAGGCCTCAGCACGCTGGCATTCCCAAGCTTACCACGCAGCCACAGGTGAGGCTGCCGTCACTTGATTTAGTGCTAAGAACTTTTATCAGGAGTTTATTATTGGACTTCTTGTTTGCAAAAGGCGACAGTATAAATTATTAACAGAGTGTCTGTGCATCCTTAAAAAGTCTTAAATGTATGTATCTGAAATTAAGGTTTTAAAATGTCTTAAATTCATATGTATATTTTTCCATTTTACCTTAAATATGTTAATCATGGGTCTTAAATTTGTTGTGGCCAGATTATTTAATCTCACAAATGCTGTGTAGTTTGTTTTTTTTTTCTTGTCTGATTTTTTGTCAGGAAAAGTTTGAGTGATTCCAGGCGGCAGAGGCTGCAGGCAACTAGCAGCTAATATACCTTTGTTAGCTAGCTTACTTTTTGTGTTTATCATGGGTAAGAGCAAGTTTTCACAAAATAATATACATATATATGCATATTGTACATTTACCATGATAAAGGTCCTAAATTTTGTCGTGGTAAAACTATTTAATCTCGTATATGCTATGCAGTTATTTTTTGTTTTCTTACGTGACTTTTCTATTTGGCAAAAGTTTGAGTCGCATCCAGACATTGAGAACAGTGAGTTGTATGGATCGAGGTGGTTGCGGCTACTGATTGCTTGATGCTAATACACCTTTTCTAGTAAGCTAGCAAAGGTTTTGCGTTTATCATGAGTACAAGCAAATTTTTTGCAAAATGCACATCCTTAAAAAGTCTTAAATGTACGTACTTACTTAAATGTAAGTCTAATACATATATAAATATAGTACATTTATAGCAATACAAGTCTTAATTTTTACTCATAATAGCCTTAGAAGGTATTAAAAAGTATTACATTTGAGTTGATGAAACCAGCAGAGACCCTGATTAACACCAATTCTTACCAGTTGGTGTTAATCAGGGTTGGTTGTTACAACATTGTTACAACATAACAATGTTGTAACAACATGTTTGTGGAATGTTTGTGTGACGTTACGTCGAGTTGATTTATTGCCGCAGCCTTGAAGAGCGTCAGCCCTGGGTCTACCTCACCTGCGGCCACGTTCACGGACGCCACGACTGGGGCCAGAGATCTGAGAGGGTGGAGGACCCCGGGGAGGGTGAGGGCTCCACCAAGCGCCGAGAATGCCCCCTGTGCAGAAGCGTGGGCCCCTACGTGCCGCTGTGGCTGGGCTCTGAGCCTGCCGTGTACGTGGACGCCGGAGCGCCCACTCACGCCTTCGTACCGTGCGGCCACGTCTGCTCGGAGAGGACAGCCAAATACTGGGCTGAGACTCCTCTGCCTCACGGGACACACGCATTCAGGCCCGTCTGCCCCTTCTGCTCCGCCGCCCTTGGTAACCCCGGCCTGTTACGGCTCATCTTCCAGGGCCCCATTGACTAGCTGGACCTTCAGTAACCACCATCCCAACCACAGGAAGCTACTTGAGCCTCATTCTCGTGGCAAACGTCAATGAGTGATGAATCAATTCAGTGTTGAGCGTGGCTGTCAGGGAAGCATATGCGTTCTGAGTGTTCGACCATGCTCTCCAACGTTGTGTTACAGAATGTTGCTCGATCCGTCCCCTTGTTTATCCTTCAGAGCTTCAAGATCAGGAGGACATGACAAGACTAATCAGTACTAACAAGTAGATAGTGATTCTTCTAATCTATCAAAAACAGAGTGAGCTAATTTTCGTTACGTAGAACGTAAAGAGAATCTTTGGTGATGCTGCTTGACCTTTTAAAAATTCCTCACTGTAAGATGACTCAGCCCCGTTTTACTGTAACTACACACGATCAGGTTCAAACATCCTTTTTAATTCTCTTCAGAGTGTGAAATCTTAAGTAGCTTTTTTGCACATACAAAACGAATGGCCTTGACTGTCTCTTTTCCGGCAATAATTGCAGCTGTGTTCATTCAGTCCACTAGCACTTCTCCCGCTGATATTACATAAGTCACCACTTTCTGAAGACACTTTTAATAGAAATGGTTTCAGATTCCCTGCGACCGTAACTTTTACTGCCTTCAATTACTTTCGTCATCTTCCCAGGTTTTTCATGTGACCGCCTGAAACGCGAAGGCTTACCCTCTTAACTACACTGAAATATGAACGTTCCAACTGATCCATTTAATTGTGCACATTGTTCTCCTTTGTCTTCACCAATCCTTTTAGTGTTAAATCTATGCACAGATACTCCTGTAAACGAAACCCCATGGTGATCTCTGATCCATGGTGAGCATTACGTACGGCGCCTTTCAAAAGTATTCACACACATTAAACTTTTTCATATTTTGTCTTTTTAAAAAAAAAAACCCTGGTTTTATGTGACAGACCAGCACAAAGTAAGGGATAATTTTGGAATGGAAGAAAAATTATGAATGGTTCTGGTTAATTATTTTATTTTTATTTTTTTGCAAATCAGAATCTGAAAAGTGCGGTGTGCTTTTGTATTTACCACAAAAGCACACCATGCTTTTGTATGGGATATATCTAAAGTCCATATCTAAAGTCCAGTCCCACCAAGTGCCTCCAGAAGTCATCTAATTGGTAGAAAGAGTTTAGATGAGAGAGTGGGTCGACTGCATATTTGTTTACACCACAAATCTGGCCTTTGTGGAAAAATGTTGAGAAGAAATTTTACTTTGCGTTAATGTCGGAGTCGATGGAAGATGGTTGGAGCTAAAAACAGGTCAATTGTGGCCCAAAAAAATATCAGGCACTGCAGGGCAACTACTTTCAACATACAGTCAGAGAGCAATTGGAATGGTTTATATAGAGAATATGCATGTGTCTAAATGGCCCAGTCAAATTAGGCCTCACCCTTTGACATTATTTAAAAATTAATGATCAGAAAACCTTCCAGTTTTAAAAAGTTGAATGTGGAAAATGTAAGTGTAAAAGGGCTGCAGCTTTAAGTGGAGCAAATGGTTAAATACACAGAGGGGTTAAATACAAATTCATTCCACTGTTACATTTAAAGAAGCTTGGAAAAAACTACTTTGTGTAAAACCCCAACGAAGTGCAATGAAGCTCACGGTTGTAACCAGATGTGAAAAAGTTAAAAGGGTATTAATACCTTTGCGAGAGGCCGTACCGTAACCTCAGTTATGAAGCAGAATGAGGATAAACAAAGGCAGGGAATAAAACTGGGTTCACTTCACTTCACAACTCCCCAAAGCAATAATAGCACTTGCATAGATAAGCTACGTGTTTTTTCTACGTCTCGCCAGGAGTTCGGTCGGCTGTTCCTGGAAGCTCGAGGGGAAGAAAAAAAAACGGGGGTTCCAGGTTCAGAGGTCAACCAGAGGTGTGTTCAGTTCACCAGATTCTGCGTAGCGTCCTCGCCATCTTAAAGGAAGTTGTCGGGTTCTGAACTGCTTTGATTCTGAACGCATCTCGGGTCGCTGGACTTCTCCTGACAGGGTCCGTGTTGATGTGACGGAAGGGGCGGTTCAGTTTGTTCTTGTATGACCTCAAAAAGAAAAAACTTTTGTCTCAAAGGGGGGGGAAAAAACAACTATTTTGTTAAGAAAAGGGGAGGGCTTTATTTTGGGGGAAGCGGGAGGAATTCTTTTAGATGTTCAATGTTCAAAACAAAGAGAAAAAAAAATCTAATAACTATTTTTCTATTCGCAGTGGGTCTAGTTAATTATTCCTATATGGTGTGAGCAAGTTGTGCCCAGCTGTAACTGTGCGGTAGATTAGGAGAGCCCGTGAATGAGAAGACATTACCAACACTGTGTCCACTTCCACACTGCTACCATGAAGCATTGCCCAGACAATGAATGTAGCCAAATACTCAGGCTATGCTTAGCCTTCGCTGGTGCTCATACTGAATGGTCTATATTGTGATACTATTTTTGTAACTGGATATTATGGTGTAGCTTGGTGAACTAGCTTGAAAAGGTGTGGTGATTTCAATAAATAGCCTCAAGTGTGGAAGACATGACCAAAGTCAGCTATACACACTCACATGGGAAGCGTGTCCAGCTCGCATGCGCTGGACAGTATTTACAGACACTTATTCAGAAACTTTGCACGGTGGTTTGCGAATTTGCTACTCACGCTGAGCGAGTGTGTCACAATTAAGGTTGTCTTCCGAGTCCTTAGTTAACCCTTTTTTTTGTTATTTTTTTGCAAAGTTTTGTGCTGTTGTTTCAAGGGAAAAATAAAGAAAACAAGTCTTAAAAATAACAGGGATGCACAGATATGAAAATTTGGGCCAGTAACGATATCCAATATTAATATTGCTGTTGTGGCTGGTAACCAATATTTACCTGTATTATTTATTATTTCATTACCCTTTTGACACCTTAAACAAAAATGACCACACTTTCAGTTAAAATACCCATAATCCTGCACTACATCACTTTGACTGTCATATGACTAACCTTCTCCCTTTCCCCTACCAAAACACACACCAATAAGATGAAGAAAAAAAATCCTCCCAGTTTTATTTATCGGACCAATATGTTATGAAACCACTAATATCAGCAAGTATAGACGTTAGTTCCGGTATATCGTGCATCCCTAAAAAAAATAACGTACTACTTGTTATAACTTCATAAATGACACCTCTTGTACTGCTATGCTAACATTTTCCAATAATTCTTCTGCAGGATGTTGATTGACTAGACACACGTTTCATTCAGCCGTTAAAAAAACGCGTCCTAAAATACTTCAAAATGTACTGTTTTTGGAATGTGACTTTATTTTTTTTTTTTACCCATTTGAAGCCTGAATGTCGGATGTATTATGTGGTGGATAAGTGATGTGGTGACAATAACAGTAGCTCAGGATTAGCCATCTCAGAGTCACAGTTCGTGAAAATATTCAGCGGTTTGAGGTAAAGAAGGTTTGATGACAATTTTGAACAATTATATCTCACCTGAAATAATTGGCTTACCAGCTCATGATGCATTTCAAACAAGGCCTCAAGCTTTGGAATTATTGTGGGCAGCCTGTGATCCACACCACATATGACAACACACAAAAAAGAAAAGAATTGATCCAAAAATGTGACTTTTTTTTTTTTTTTTTTTTTTTACATTTCTGGATAAAGATTTTTGCAAAAATCAAACCACTTGGATTATTTCACTAAAATATTGCATGTTTAGTTTAAAATTTAAGCAGGTAGAAATTAAAAATGTCGTGGCCTGTGAGTCCTTTCAACTTGAACATTTTAGCCTGTGTGGCAAAAAGAGTGGACACCCCTGATCCAAGTTGATTTTGTGCTGCAGTGCCAGCTGAAATTCATATTATATTGATAAAACCTCCTTCCATATGCATACACCACACTGGTCATGATTGCCAAAGATGAGCCTTTCAACAGCACCATACTCAGTTATTGGCACCTCTGGTAAAACCGCGTGTAAATCCTTAAATTGTGTGGTTGCTATGGAGACTTCACTAAAACTAAATCTCGGGCCCCTGTCTAGCCTTGTTTGTTACAATTCCTGTCATTCAAAAAGATGATTAATTACGGTTTTGTGAAGGGGAGTATTTATTTTGTTTTAGCCTCCCCCCTAACCTATGAAGATCAACACACCTACCTAATCTGACCGGCGTTGTCTCTTGTTTTTCCTGTTTTGAAGAGCGGCTTACAGAAATGTGCCTCTGTGTCGCAACTAGTTTATACTCCAGGGAATGATAGATTACTGATTAAAATGTTCCTGGAAACTGATCAACTTCTAAAGTCTAAATGACAAAACTGCTTCAGTTTACAGGAATCCTTAGGAATTCAATAAATGCATCACCAAAAAAAATCAAAACAAAACAATTATATATATATATATATATATATATATATATATATATTCCATATTTATACATATATATTTTTTGTTAAATTAAAGGTTTTGTTCTTTTTGAAGCTGTCCAAAAGTAAGAGCATTGGTGGGTTTATTTTCAGGCTCTGCGAATCTACTTCAATAAGCGTGCCAATAGGTGTGAAACGGTGCCGTTATTAAAAAAGTAGGAGAAAAAAACGACTCCAACAGGCAAACATCAGCTGGCGGTTATGAATCGTGTCAACCTCGGTGAATTGTGCTCGAGATCTCCGCCTGTAATTGGCATGTGGATGGATGAACTGTTGCAGCACCCTCATTTTGCTTTTTCTTTGCTCCCTTTTCTCTTCTGTAATATTTGCTTACGTTTAGTCTTCGTTGATTTATAGGTGTTCATGTGTCGCTTTCTTTTATTTCGTTTAGGCCTTAGTTATTGAGCAAACCTCTCACAGTGTTTTAGCACAGCATTAATTTGTTCAATACCACCTGTGATATCATAAGCTCTTCACAAATGTGGTCTTTTTTTCCCCCATGTGTATTCACTGACCCTTATTCCAGGTGGTGGAAACTCCTCAACTTCTAAGCTCTCCTTAACGTAGGTGAATGAGTAGCTGACGTGTCTAATACAGCGAAAAACCTCACAAATAACAATGCATTCCTTTGACTATATCTTATGTACAGCTATTTTGTATTATTTTATACCATGTTCTTCTGTAACTGTCCGGTGCACAGACAATCGCTATACACATGTCAATAAACCAGACTAAAAACGAAAACTGTTTTTTTTTTTTGTTTTTTTCCTTATTATTATTATTTTGCGCTTCATAAGGTAAATGTGTTTCCAGCAGAGGGCACCCTCTGCCAGTGCTGAGGCTTAGTCAGGCGGGAGCTGGTCTGCGATGGTTGCTTTGGATTGCATCACCGTTTTAAAACGCTCATCTGCTTTAATGAGCCGTTTTGGCAGTCAAATACGGTACATCGGCATAGAAATGTGATAAGAAGCTGAAAATTACAGAACGCCCGATCCTCAAAAAGCTATTGAGGAGATGGAAGAGAATCCAAGAAGTGGAAAGACTCGCTGCAAGTCGTTTTCTTTCAGAAGTTTGTTCAGAAATTATGTGACTTTTTGAAGCCTGAGGAGGAGTCTTTTCTTTCAGAGAGGAGTGCGTCATGGTGTCTCAGTGATGCATTTAAAAATATTTTAGAGCCAGTTTATGTGTAGGAGAAACTATCTTAATTTTAGGAAGTGTTATGACATTTAACTACGGGAAGCCAGGCTGGGCTGTTCTGTGGATTGGATTTACTGCTAAGATCTGGACCAAGCATCATATTTCCCTCAAGACGTTGCTTTTTACTAGAACATAAAAAGACAGAAATCAAAACTTGAAGAACAAAAATTATAAAGCTGCTTGCCAAGCATTTTTGTAAAAGTCAACGAAACTATTTTTATACATATAGTAGCAATCAATAGAAATAAATCTCATGACCAGTTTTTATATTTTCTGCGCTATTTTGCTACAAAACATTACATTCTATCTTCAAATATAGCCAATGGGTGGGTCAACAAAATCTACACTTCCAAAAATTGTTTACATCTAGTGACATAACAAAAGGCATTTAAACAAAGTTTTTTAAAGTGCTATTTGTATTTTTCTTGCCTTTTCAGCTTATTTTCTGGTTTCCAATCAAATTCCACCTTCAAATGTGTTTAACTTGTATTGTAAAGCCTGAGTCATATTTTAGAAAAGTCAATTTCAAAAACATTAGCCAACAAGAAAACCCAAATGCGACTCGAATGCTTCAGAAATTATGTCTTCAGCAGTCAAAAGTCGGTCATCTGTAGTAGTGTTTAAGCTGACCGGTTTTGCACCCTTTGTGATGTCATTGACCTAAAGTCACACAAAGTATAATTGTGACTTTTCTTTTTTAAGGATGTGTTTTGGGAAGCCCTGTAATGGGAGATGATGCTTCATTACTCATCTGCGTTTTTATCGTCAGAAAACATTTGTTGCGGAAAAAAATACATTAAATGCCCAGGTACTACTTGTCATCTTGTAAATAGACATGTCAAAAATGTTCACTGTGTTGTATCACATCAAACAAAAATGTTCTGGTAATGTCTTACTGTGTCTGAATAGTGTAGATTAAATCAGTCCTTAATCTTTTTGATTCTCTAATTTTTAAGACCCAGTAGATCTCCTTGGATGGAAGAACCATCCAACCAATCAAAACAAAATTCACAACTTGCCAATACTAATAATCAATTGTTTCTGGAACAAAACACCAAACTATTGTGTGGCCTTTGGGTTTGAAAAACTTCATATTTCTTTTAATAAGACAATTAATGATCAAATATGAACTTCTTGAAAGATTTACATATTATTTATTGAGTGACATCAGTAATAGTATTTGAATCCTTTTTTCGAAGCTATTATCAGGAGTTTTTCTTTTCTGTTTTCCTAAAGTGCACAGCCCATGTGACGTGCCATTACACACTGCTTATTTTAATTCCAGGGCCCCTTAAGGTCACACTAGGAAACATGTAGCTTTTATGTATCGTGTTGTGCATTTGGTGGAGGTACTGTGTGGAACAGCTGAAGTCTCAGTGGAACAATTCTTCGGTTTTGATCCTAGCTAATTATTCTGAATCCCTCATTGGGAGCAATGGAAACCAGAAGGTTTCTGTTGTGGGGACTGTTGTGTGTGTGGGTGTGTGCGTTAATCAAAGGCCCTAAAAGCTGAACCCTCAGCGGACTCTACTCCGTTACAGAGGTAGCAAGGGAGGGCGTTTCTGCAATTGTTTCATTACCTCCATACACTGGGAAACTTTAATTAAGCTGGGGCCGGATATGATTAATTAACTTTAAGACTTTCACGTCCTTTTTTTTTTTCTTTTATTATTATTATTTATTTTTTTATTTTTGCTTCTACATATTTCACTGGGCCTCTGGAAGAAATTAGCTGCGTAATTTCCAAATCCAATTAATGCCAATATTAATGCACCGCTATCTGCTTTCCTGTGTTCTCTTGTCTTAGGAAGCTATTCTCTTATGTGGCTCCACTGTTAGAGGATACCAAACCAAGTAAGCTGAGTCGGATGTATTAAACAAGGGTTAGGTTGTAATAAGTTTGATTATTTTAAGGCGTTTATTATGCTGTGTTATCCTGTTAGGGTGGTGATGATGCTGTGGCTCCAGAGTGGTAATCCAGACGGTCTCGTAGCTCGACAAATGGAGCTTCCCCCTGTGGATTCTGTCATCCCACATCATCATTTTAGTTGGACAGGGCCAGCAAGGATGTAGGTGGATGAGATTATTACAGACAAGGTAATCTGTTTAACACCTGTCACACACGGCTCATCTGCTGTCATGGAGATACCTGTTCACTGAGACAGTTGTGGGAACCTAAACCCGACACATCTGTCTGTTTGCTTTATTCCTTTAACATCTTAGAGTTTATACATGGAAATATATATAAGGGTTTTAGGATTCTAACAACGTACACTTGCACCTCCATTTGCAGGTACAATTGGAGGTACAATCTCCAATTATCAATTTCTCTCAGCATTTTTTTCCAGTTTTACTTAGCTAAAAAACGACAAACACACAATACATATATTTGCAGTGGGAAAAATAAGTATTTGATAGACCACCAATTTCTTAAGTTTCAGCAGTAATTTTTATTCTAGGCACACCTAATTATGAGACAGAAACTAAAAAAAATCATCCTAAAAACTTACATTGTATGTTTTTTAAATCATACAATGTTGGACCAGAGAGTTGGGTAGGACTCTTCGGTCCAGTACTCAATTGGTTTGAATATTACATAAAGAACAAGGATTTCTTTGTTTCAAAAGGTAACTTCTCATTGAAGCGGACCCCTCTTATTCAATAACTACATGCTACCACTAATTCAGGTTATAACAAGAAATAAGATTAGCTACTATAACTATGCAGATGATGCACGGCTCTACATTACGATGTCACCAGGTGACTCAGAACCCATCCAGTCAGTGAACAGATAAATGTGTGGATGTGCCAAAACTTTCTCCAGCTGAACAGAATCAAAACTGAAGTTATTATTTTTGGACCTAAAGAGGAACAATCTAGAGTCAATGCACAGCTTCAGTTATTATAATTAAAAACCAGTTTCAGGCCTGAAACCTGGGAATAGTGATGGACTCTGACCTGAACCTTCAGAACCACATTAAGACGGTTACAAAGTCGGCCTTCTATCACCTGAAGAACACCTCCAGGATTAGAGGATTAATGTCTCAGCCAGATCTAGAGAAACTCATCCATGCATTTATCTTTAGTCGCATTGATTACTGCAACAGCGTCAGTCTTCACAGGCCTGCCTAAAAAAATCAGTCCTCCAGCTTCAGCTGATCCAGAACGCTGCTGCTCACGTTCTGACTAAAACCAGGAATATACAGCACAAAACACCAGTTTTAAAGTCCCTACAGGGGCTCCCTGTAGCTCAAAGAAAATACTTTAAAATACTGCTATTAATTTATAAGTCACTGAACGGCTCAGGCCCCCAATACATTAAACGTCTGTTGTTGTATCAACCTTCCAGACCTAATAGGTCTTCTGGTTCTGGTTCTGGTCTGCATCCCCAAAACCAGTTAGAGTGAGACTTGAGAATGGGCTTTAGAAAGCTTGCACAAGTGCGACACATGGCCAGTTTGAATAGTGATCTATGAATGGCCTGAGGCAGCTTAGACGAGGGCCATGTCTTTGCAGGTTCATTACAGAATTGTTTTGCAAACAAGATAAGTGTTTCTCATGTTGCCACCTCCATGAAAACTTTCTGCAGGCGCCCCCTCAAAGGAGCCTAAGTGAATTCAGGCCAAAGTGAGCCTCCGTTCTCACATCTTCCTCCACGCCTCTCTCACTGCGTGACCGATAACTGCCTCGAGGTGCCGTTGCTGTAATGCTCTGTAAATGACAGCTAATGAAGATGGTACATCCGCTCATTACTTTGTGTCTTTGAGGGCTGTCAGATGATGCAAGCGCATGTTCCGGCTTTGCTTTCCCTTGTATGGGGAAAACTCCTTTCTCATCCCGCAGGCACCTTCAGCGGTCAGGGAACGATAGCGCTTCTCTCCCCTCTTCTGCCGTATCAAGCACACACTCAATTAACACAGCGTGAAAGGTGAGAGCCGTTTTGAAAACATTTCTCATTACACCTTATCGCTGGGCCACAGAGGGGGGCAACACGAAGCAAATTAGAGGGGTGGGATGAGAGATGGAGAGCGAAGAAAGGAGGGAGAGTGCCGGAGACATCAAAGTGTTCTTGCTCTATTTAAATTGAGTGATCTTGTGTGAAAAGATCCACACTACACAAAGATTAACCCCATCCACCCTCCCACTTGCACACACAGCTAATAACGCACCCACGTACCCTTGGATTTATGTGTCAGGGGTTAATAACTGTGAGCAGGAGGACACTGGGGGGTTTGTGTGGGGTGTTACTGAAAAATGCACGTGTGTGCTGATGTGGAACACGTTCATGTGCGAGGCAGAGATGTTTGTGTGTGTGTGAGAGAGAGAGAGAGAGAGAGAGAGAGGAGAGTTGGAGATCAAACAGAGAGAGCATGAGAGGCTCAGTTTCATCATGGAGTGACAGACTGACACCAATCCCACGAGCAGCGCCGCTGGAACAGACCTGCCAGCGCTCTTACAGGGAACACACACAAACACTCAGAGGCTGGGAGCTGATCTGTCGCCTGTTTTCTGCCAGTTTCATCATGTCCTTTACCAAGATGCAAATTTGACTCATTTTCATTACATTGCAGAAGTGTTAAGCTGGTGGAATATTTGCATATGTGGTCTTTTTTGTTTGTTTGTTTGTTTGTTTCCGCCGGGATGTTACCTGTTGTTTGTAAAGAAAGAGTGTGAGTGCTCCCTCTGTCGCGACCCAAGTTGTCTTCCCCTGTAGGTGTGTGCCTGCTCAATCCCGCCCGGTGGATTAGTGACGTCGGTGGAGCTCACTCGCTCCGATAAGGGCGTGCGCCGTTGCCTCCCGCTCCCTGCTCCCCATGCTCAATTTCAGATAGAGCTAATGGAATCTGTCCCGCGCGATTGTAATGCGAACGAGACTCATTTTCCACAGAGCTTGGAACTGTCAGCTTGGCATAGTGATGTCGGGTGGAAGGCGGGCAGTGTGGGGGTGTGGGGGGGTTGGTGTACCAACAAGGAAAGGGTTGATGGGATGGGGCTGTAGGAGGTAGAACAGGATGAGGTGTTGTGTTGTGGTGCGTCTCTTTCTCGCTAGAGTAAAGGGGCGCCTCCAGAAAGTTCTCAAAGGGTGGTAAGATGCATTTGACCGATGATCCAGGAGTTGCACGTCAAACCACAACTGATTATAGAACCATTGGACAACATGACGGATTAACTTGGTTTTATTTTCTTCTGTGTTGGACACTGTGAAATGGATGCAGAATTTCCCCAAGAGGCAAAGAAAATCCTACAGTATATTGCTGGCTCTATGTTTAAAGTTATTTGGTGCTCCAGTGAATCACAGTGAGAGTCATAATCCACATACAGAGAAACAGATGGAACAGTTGAAAACTTTCTCAGGAGTGGCCAGAGCAACACAAATAACTCCCGAGAGCGCAGCAAAAACTCACCAGGAGGTCAACAGGAGCCCTGGGCAATACCCAGGGGTTGGCAGGCCTGTTATTTATTAAAGGAAAAACAGCTTTTTAAGTAAAATATAGAGCAAAAATGAAGCTTTGAACCAACTAGTAACAAGCAGTTTTAGATGTGACATAAAGTTAACCAAAAACAGCATTTGTCGTTACGTCGTTACTTTCTCCTGCTCTGTATCAGTTATGATCACTAAAGCATTTCTCTGCATTTTTTGACAATTTTATCATTCCACTTAATGAGCATTTTAAAATGTTTGCTACAAGAAAAGTGTTTTTTCATGTTGCAATTATAGTTGTTATTATTCTAACAGATTTTTACTGTAATCAGAACTTTTAATTTTTACATTTAGTTTTATTGTCAGCTACAGTGTCTATCCATGTACTAGAAACATACTGAAGGTCGATGTTTAATGATTTCAGACTATCTAAATGATCTGTCTTGATAATTCATTAGAGGTGTTTATCATTAGTGGTGGAGCCCAAGGCTGTGTATTTTTCATAGCCGCCTGTAGGTGGCAATGTTTCCACAATGAACACTTCACGAATAAGACCAACCGCTGACCATTTCTCATCCCTGGACTTTTTTTTGTGCATGCAGCTTTGTTTTACTGTCCTCCTATAATATTTGATCCCCTTATTTTTCCCTCTCATTCATCCTATTACTGTTGGTTTTTATTAGGTTTATTAACAAATCACACCAGCCAATTTCCTTGTCAAAGTTACACATCAATTTCCTTCTATAATTTAGAGAATATGATGTGTTTTAGTGAAACACCATTTAAATGAAAGTACAGAGTGGATAAATTCAATGCCTTTTGACACCCTCTCAATCTCTGTGATGCCCAATTCAGCAAAGGGAAAGGAAGGAAATACCAATTTGGCAGCATTACAGGGATTACGACGGCTGGCCTCTTTAATCTGGGACAGACTGTGGCATTTGTCGGCACTTAAAGCTGCCATCAGTCGCCCTCTCCCATCCAGTAAACGCTTCTGGTGCTGATTAGACTCTGTGAAATAAATAAATGACCAAACAGCAAAAGCTCACAGCCAAGCTTTAAACCACTGAAGAGACACTCTCCTTTTAATTATACGTTTTCCAAAAGCATTCACACCATTTGTAATGTTTTCACATTTTCTAGGTTAATACCAAAAACAACCAATGCACTTTATTGGTATGTGGGTTTATGTTGTAGAGCAGTGAAATGAGGACAATAATTGTTGGGGGAATAAAAACCATTATGGTTTTCAACATAAAAATACACTTTTTAGAATTTTTTACTACAAATGTTGCTCTTCTGAACACAATCAATTCAAATGAATTTCATTTCAGAGTATCACTGAAATATTTTTGAGGTGAAAGGATAAATAGACTTTTGCAAGGCACTCTGAATCACATTCCCGGCCCACCCTTTACCATTAAACAGAAGCAAACCTGTGTGTTGTAATAAGCGCTTCCAGGAAGTTATGATGTTGCGATCGCAACTATTAATGCAAATTCACCCATCAAATTTTGCGCTGACTTGCAATTTTTACCAGTCAGAAGAAACGTTTTGCAAATCTAACCAATCACCTGACTGTTTTCTGGCCCATAACTGCACCCGACAGAATTTCAACCAATCACCTTAAAACCCTACTAACTAGCATACCTGCAAGATGAAAGCATGTGCGTGCTAAGCTGTAACATTTTCTTATTTTTTTTTGTAAAAGCCATTTTAAGATGTTCATGTTAACTTTAACGTTGAATTCTTACTTTGAATTTTTGACAACTCCTCAGTTCATGATTGCATTCGTGCTAAAGGTGCCATTTCAGGAAGGTGCTTGAAAATATTATTTGCACGTTAACTTTTAACTATGTTTTGTGCTGGAATTTAATCTTTTTTTCTAAGACTACCATGTTGTGGCAAAAAAGAGAGTAAAGCTAAAAAAATGCAACTTTGATCGCAACTTTTTAAAAAAAGGCCTGCAAAATCAGTAATTTTATAGGCTGCGGCAATCACAAAAAAAAAAGAAAACATTACAACATCCTAGAAGGACTGTATAATACACTTTAAGGAGGAAAAAGATTAATGTAAATATGCTTCTGCAAACACACAAAAACTACTGCACACATGCAGGTAAACCTATTCTTACCCACTGCTGGAGTTTCCCATGAAATATTAAAATAACTCGCTGGATTAAAATTCTTCAAACTGAACATTAAAGAAACTCATAGTTGAGCTTCTATAGAAATAAAAGGCAAGTCATAATATTCCACAGTGCGGAGTGAAGAATCAGCGGCTGAAGGTGGCAGGCTGTGATATCGAGGTGGAAAAGTGTAACATCGCAAGGAAGACAGGCTGATAAAAGAACGAAGCCATTAGTGGAGAAAGAGAGAAAGGCCCCCACAAATTGGCAAAGGGAAGTCAGGGTCTCTCTGCTTTGCATTTCATTTACATGGCTGGCCGTATCGACCAATCGGATTGGGAGCAGAGCCTGAGGCTTAGGAAAGCGAATAAAGACTCCAAATGCCTTCACTGCTCTCATCCCTCTCGCTCATAATACCCTGTCTGCCCTTCTTTTCTGTCGCTCCCTCTCTTTCCTCTCCTCAGTGTCATAATACCCTTTCTCTCCCCATTCTCCTCTCCCTGGCGTGGTGCTATAAGTAGACCCTGTCCGATGTGATAGCAGGATGAGGAGAGGTGAAGAGGAAGAGGGGAGGGAGGAGGGAAAGCTGCTTTTTCAGCCGCACATCGCAGGTGAAAAGCAGCAAAGCGGAATGGGGAGGCTATTGAATGTTTTTAAGTAAAAACTGTGGGAGCATGTCCACTGTCACCATGATGTTTTTCTTGTTTGGCAGTAT
>CAEGAD010096988.1:0-10849 GCA_903067055.1 Poeciliopsis paucimaculata | reverse complement strand
AATTAATAGCAAACATAAAAAATAAAGGCGGTGATTTAAATTTAAACCTCAAATTGATCCACTGTTTAAAGAAAACTCTCTGTGAAGAATTACAAACACAGAGTCACCTAAACTGGATCTGATCAATGTTGAATAACCAGAACGAAGCACCTGTACTAATCGAATCAGCAACTCCTAGTAATTTAAGTGAGAAAATAAAATATAAGGGAGCTAAAATATTTTATGATTCACTAAACTAAAAAGTTTCCCTGGGAAAATTTGACTCCTTTAAATATTTGTGAATTGGGTTAAAATCTCTGAAACTAACTTCATGCAAAAACCCAAAATATGTGGCAAATTTTCCCGATGACCTTAATACCTGTTATCTTATTGATTATGACTGTTTAATAATTGAGGGAGATTTCAACATCTGTGTTGTCAACCTGAAGACAGAGGGGCAAAAAGCTGAGCTATTGCTGCGAGCTTTGGTTCGACTCAACATGCTGGGCAGGAAACACACATGAGGACTCTGGAGCCGATCCCCAGTCAGGCTGCAAATATTATTAATATCTCTGTTGATGTCGTTCTGTCTCATCATTCCTCTGTTAGCGCTGAAAGTTCAATCTCTGCCGAATCACTAAGCAAAGCGTTTATTACAAAGCATCATCTCCTGCTGTAAGCCAGGAGATGAGCTGGTAGATCATTTTCAATATACATTTCAGATACCACTGGTTCCATTGAAGTCAAGATTGTGTGGAAGGAAGAAATCTCTGTGGAGAAATGCTCCACTGGTAAGAAGTGATGGAAGCCTTGGAGCATGCTGAATATAAATGGCGTAAAACTTCACTTCATATTTATTATGAAACCAACGTTCATCTGTTGAATCATAAACAAAAACATCAACGTCGCCTGTACCTTGTTTACCACCGTTGACAGGTTAACCAACCTTCCTTTGACTGAGCCACTGGATCTAACAGCGCCTGCAGCCGACTTGAAACTTTCTTCACAGAATGGAAAATGGAAAAAATGAAATGTTTTCTGCCATGACATCTTGCTGCTGTTTGCTTGTTTTGTTTTTGTTAAAATTCTGAAAATGGTTTTGGTGATGTAATGAGGTGTGGACCTCCGTGGGAACAGCTGCAACTCCAGCAATATGTCGAAAACTGTGACTCAATTTCAACAAGTCAACCATGAACACTAAGAAGAAATAATAAATCTATCGTCTCATCTTCCCTTCATGATCTGAACAACAATCTGGTTAAACCAGCATCACTGAAAACAGTCGCGTTCACGCACTTTCCCTGGTTACAGTGCTCAGACTGGCCTAGTCAAAGTGTTCAAAGGCATCCACAGAAACACAGTCAGGAAGGACCACACAGCTGGTTCTGGTTCTGTTGAACCAGATCCTCATGCCGAAGTGATTGAAGCCTTGCAGCTGCAGCTGCAAGGCTTTCTGACTAAAACCAGGAAGTTACATCTCAGAGAATGCACTGTAAAATATGCTGGTAGTTTAGAAATCACGGAGCGGCTTAAAGATCCGCACCGGTTCCGGTTCAGACCCAGAACCGGAGTCAGAGCAAAACGCATTTTCTGCCTGAAAACGTTATTTAGGATCCAAGGTGGAGGCGAGGCACAGCTTCAGATGTCACACCTTTCACATTAGTGCGTGTTGTCTGTGTGAGGCCCCTGCTTGTTTGAGGTCAAAGGTCACTCTCCATCACGCTAAGCGCGCCTCCCCAGTGCTGTAAATGGAGCCTCTGAGGGGTCGTGACCTCCATGTAAGGCTCAGGAGGTGACAGAGACGGGGGCACCGCCGGTGCTGCGGGTAATTACAGCCCAGCCTCCTCCACCACTTTGACACTCTGTGGCAATTTATTGCCCCGCTTGGGCAACTCGGCCACCCATCTAATTGCAATATTAGCGTGTAATAACAGTGAAGCTGCGGCGATCCGTCAGTGCTGCGATCTGCTGCCTCGGCAGGATTTCACCCATTAACCGGCAAACGACTGAGGAGCATCGACTCGCATTTATATTCACACATAGCGTGGCGTGGCGGCATAGCCGCGGCGGTGCAGCTGCGGCGTGGCGGCCGCATCACTGCAAACGTGTTCGAGCAGTGCAACCTCAGTCAGCCTGCAGGTGGTGCTGCACCTTTTTAGGTGATGGAGGGAAAATAGAAACTGGAGTTCAGAAACAGAACATGTTTGATTCTCTCCAGCCAGAGGCCAGCTTTATGGCAGCTGCATCATTTGCATGATGGGTCGCTGAAAAGCCCCAAGTTGCCCCTTCAATCCCCCACCCACCCACGCAGGGGGGCAGATGGGTGCGGAAGGAGGGGTAACGCTCCAATAAATCCCTGCATTTGTTAACGAGCTCTAAAATGCAGCGAAACCAGTGGAGCCATAAATCAGCAGAGAACCGAGAAACAACAACACAGAGACTCCAGAGAGAGTGCGTGTGTGAGTGTGTGGGGGTGTGTGTGTGTGTGTGTGTGTGTGAGAGTGTGTGTGTGAGAGTGTGTGTGTCTGAGAGTGTGAGAGTATGCGTGTGTGAGAGTGTGTGTGTGTGAGAGTGTGTGTGTGTCCTGGTTGTAGGTTTCTCTGTCAAATGCAGAGAAACCAAAGGAAGAAGTTCGGACAGAAACTGACCCACTGAGACCTGGTCCAGGTTGTATTGGGCCAGAGCTTCAGTTGGTCCATCTGAGACAGAACCGGTCCAATCAGACCAGAACACAGACTTGTTATTTCTGCACCAGAAGAGAACCGAAGGTAAGGTCCAAATCAAAGAAACCAGAACCTCTGTGATCCGATAGTAAACGGACTCAGAACCAGCAGAATACAGAAAAAAAAACAAATCAACAGCATTTCTAAACACCTGAACCTCCAGAACCAGAACCAGCAGTCCATTGAGATTCGAGTCCCCAGTTTGTGCTTTTATTGTGAAAAGTCGTGTCGTGTGATGAAACATCGAGAGGCGACAAAAAACACATCAGAGGTGAGAGGTCGCTCCCCGCTGCGTGCGTGCGTGCATGTGTGTGTGTCTCTGGCAGGTTGGGACTTGCAGCTCCTGCTGGATGAAGTGTCTCACCTGGCCACAGACCAACACCCCCAATCAGCCAATCACAGACGGACGCAGGTCCGAGAACAGAGGCAGGACGAGTTCTGCTGCTCCTGACCGGATTAACGCGTCTCGGTTTGAACTGAGCAGGAGGCTCCTGGTTCTGGTTCTGCTGCGGAGTCGGCGGCTCATCAGAACCAGCGGCTGTTTCCCGGATCTTCGGGCGATGAAGGAGAAGCGGCGGCGGTCTCGACTTGCCGCCGCTCTGATCGTGTTTTCGCCGCTTCCTGGTGTTGATGAAACGGTTCGCAGGAAGTGGGAGGTGAGAAACAAGCAGAAACGGAGCTGCCGTGCCAGCTGCACTGGGCTTTAATTAGGCCGCAGCTCAGACTGATGCTGCTCCAGGAGGCTCAGAAACACCTGCTGTTCACAGACCGGGACCAGATCCAGATCCAAAACCGGAACCGACCAACAGAACCATGAGCCCAGATTACACACCAGTCTAAAGTGAACAGAGACAGAAAGCTGAACCCATCAGAGCAAGGTTATGAGAGGTCATGTGAGGTCAGGATATGTCTTTAGAGGTCGTGTGAGGTCATGAGAGGTCACTTGAGGTTATGAGAGGTCATGTGAGGTCAGGATATGTCTTTAGAGGTCATGTGAGGTCATGAGAGGTCACTTAAGGTTATGAGAGGTCAGGAGAGGTCATGTGTGTTCCTACCTGTCGATGATGACCGGGTCCGAAGGCGTTTCGTTCCGGTTCCCGCAGCTCTTCTTGTCGCAGCACCGACTGTGGAAGGAAGAGAACCGTTAGAACGGGCCAGAGTCTTCAGAACCACCTGGTATCAGACCGGTTCTGGTTCTGGTTCTGTTGACTCTTCCACCCAATCTGAACTCATATCTGCAGCATCGTCTTCATCTCGGGACGTCAGAGGTCCAAACTGAACCGGCCCGACTCATTCCGGCGAAGTTCTGACAGCAGAACCCGTCCTCTTCAAGCCTGCAGCTCCAGAACCAGAACCGGGCCTGGAAGGGTTCTGGGGAAGATTCTTCCACATCTTCCCCATGACGGCAGAACCGATCAGTCAGAACCAGAACTCTGAGGAGCGCCGGGTTTCTATGTGGGCGCTGCAGAGCCGGGTGGAGCTCAGCATTATCCCTGCAGGACATTTATACTCTTTTAAAGTGACGATCAGAACCGGGACTGGAACCGGAACGGGTTTTAAACTCATGATGCAAAGAAAAGTTTCCGTTCCTAAAAATCCAGCTGAAATATTTAAGAATAATTTTATGACAATGAAACAAATTAATAACAGAATCAAAAGATTTTTAAGGAAGTAATTTCTTAAATATAAAATTAAAAAATGAAAATAAAGTTTGCATCAACATCTGAGTGATCAATGAAGGCCTGAAATCTGAAGATTTGGAGAAAATTTTACACATTTAAATTGGAAAATCATCAAACTTACTTTATCAAAGTTTTTTTTTGCTCTATTAGCAAAGAAAATGAAAAGTGAAAGAATCCGAACCGATCAGCTTTGGCTCGTTTTGATTTGACCTTTCAGCCCTTTTCAGCCCTGAGTTTCGCCTGCAGGCGCAGTAAGTATTCCAGTTAGACGGTGGAACATGCAGTGTTACTGATCCTGGATCAGAAGAGGTGCATTTAAAAGTTCTGATGTAAATGGATCTGCTCGAGTTTTTCCACATAATCCTTCATGAGAAGCTGCCTGACAGTCAAAGCGCAGGGAAAATTGCGAACATTATGAACATTTTCACAGGAAATGAAATGAACCGGATCCGGCTCAGACATCCGAGTCGTTCCCATTTCAGCCTCAGAGGAAACATTCCCAGATTTGTTCCAATGAATTTCCTGGAGTTTATCCATCATTAATAACAAGACATGAAGTCAACATCATATCTAATCTTCTGACAAGCTTCTTCTTCTCTTACGGCGCTGAGCAGCATTAGCATATCTTCCGGTAATTCTTAAAAATTAATCACACTGCATCTGACCCGTGACGTCCAATTACACTCCAGCATCGGCCCCATGCTGTCCTGAATCAAATTGCCATTTGACAAACAAGCGTCAAATCGAGGCTACGAATGCCAAATGAGACGCTTTATGAATCATTTATCACGCTGTTTGATCTCTAAGTAGAGAAATGTCTGAAAATCAGCGCAGTGTTTGTGTCTGGGCGGCTGCTGCCGTGCGACTGTTGCCACAATAATTTATTCCCCAGCTACGAGGAACCATTAGTGAAAGTTCCAGGAGACCAATTAGCATTGGAAACCCACTGGTGCTGCTGTGGTGACAAGCTCCTCCAAACCGCCAAAGAAGTGTTATAAACAAACCGGACCCCAGGAGCCTCTGCTGGGGCCCCTCCGGGGACCGGGGCCCCTTTCCAAACACCAAAACAAACCTTGGCTGAGCGTCCAGCGTGCCGCCTTAATGACGCTTCCCCCCAGCCCCGGGCGGCCGACACCGGCCGGCTAATGACTGAGAGGAGCAACACACACCCACCTCAGGGTGTGTGTGTGTGTGTGTGTGTTGGAGGTGAAATAAAACAAATTGCTGCTGTCACTCTGCTGGCAGAACAACCCGGCAGCAGCGCTCAGCTGCACTTCAGGACCCCCTGAGAACATCCGGGTTGTGATGTCACATCCTGTGAACGTGACGCTCTCATCACAAGCCAGAACCCATCGGTTCTGGAAGAATCGGGCCTTGTTCTCCGCTGGCTGGAGCCTTTCCATCAAAATCCAACGGCTTTTGATGGAAAGCCGTTGGAAAGCAGGTGGAAAACCTGCAGGAACGATCATATTAGGGAAATCATGTAGAAATGATTTCCTTTTCTGCAGATGTTCTCAGAGCCCTAACCAGAACTTTCATGGTTCTGATTGATGGATGACGAGGCCTTGAATTATTGATCAGCTGCATAAATTTCCTGGCATTTAAATCAGACTTTCTTGCGCTCTTTGCTCCATCTGACAATAATTCCAATTAGGAGCATTAATGAATCATTAGAAGGCATGAACGGCTGGAGCTGCAGCTCAGGATCGATTAAAACTACAACTTCTCCCATCTGCCGGTCCGGTCCAGATGTTCTGCCAGCTCAGCTGTTAGCCACATGGACTGCTAGCATCAGCCGGTCCAGCAGACCCGGCGTTACCCAGAGCTGCTCGCGGGCGGACCGGACCGGACCGGACAGGACTTTTACCCCTGTGTGTAACATCTCCCTTGACTACAAATCCCATCAGGCCTTGCAGATGCTAACTTATTAGCAGCTAAGACTGATGAGACGGTTACCACATATTAGTACTTATACAGACTAATTTAAGCGAAGTTCACTTTAATTACTAACAACAAACTTAACTAAACACCAACTTTCTGCAATCCGTTCCCATGTTGGACATTTCCGCATTTTGGCTGCAGACAGCATCCATCTTATTCATTTGAAGTATTGTCAATGCTATTAATAGCTGTTTTCTAACTGTTGTATTGTCCTGCTTACTTTTAACGCTTTCTATTTAAATTTATAGTTATTATTATTATTATTATTCCAAACACCAAAAACGTGTGATTATCAATTCCACGCGCCGCCATGATGTGTTAGCCAACTACCTGCTAGCTTACCTGTAGCTTCCCCCTCCTGACTCCCGTTCTCTCTCTCACACACACACACACCTGCTCCCCAGGTGTGTGTCAGGGCAGGTGTGTGTCCTTCCTTCTTACCAGGCTGCAGCTGAAATTCAATCTGTTCCTGGTCCTCCGATCATTAGCAACAAATCGCTAATTCTCCGTCCTTCTCCTCCTGAATCGGCTCCAGCGGTCAGACTTTGTTTGGTAAACATGTCGGATACATTTAACTGGTTGGACTCTGTGCTGTTAATTTTTGTTCCCGCGTTTTTGTCACATATCCGCTCATTTCTCTCCAACTCCGATCAGCCGAAATGGCGCTATTTTAACCTCAGAGGCAGGGGGCGGGCCACAGAGGACGGAGGGATTTTATTGGATGACTGAGAGGCGGGGGGCGGGCCACAGAGGACGGAGGGATTTTATTGGATGACTGAGAGGCGGGGAGCGGGCCACAGAGGACGGAGGGATTTTATTGGATGACTGAGAGGCGGGGGGCGGGCCACAGAGAACGGAGGGATTTCAATGGATAAACCTTTTGCCATGGATAAAATCAACCAATGTGCTGTCGCGGTTGATAAAATACAATGTTGAATATACTTTTTTTGTGAAATTGTGAGAGCCTCGGCCGTCCTATATACGTGCGTCAGTCTGTAGGTCAGACCGGACATTGCTCCAATTTACACGCCTTGTCATCCTTTTACCCGCATTTGGCCAGTGCTGGGTGCTCAGGTAACCGGTGTGTCTTTAAAAAGGTTAAGATTTCTCGATTTATTCTGACGAAAACAAACAAAACAACCGTGTTACGGGCGGCCCACTCCAAGGCCTCTTGCAGGACAACAGGACAAAAGGGAGAGTCTAAGAGCCGCAAATAATTTAAAGACAATACCACAGAAGAAGAACTAAAAAAGCGAGGCTTCCGATCTTAAAGTAACATGGTTAAAACAATAACAGAATCTTTTAGAGGTGTTTCACCCAGGTAAGGAACAATACAAAAAAACGAAAAACAGACATTTTGTGTAATTATAACAAAAGAGAAATACAATCAGGTTACACTAATTTACACCCCTGGCTAGGAGGCTGCATTGCTAAGCTAGTAGGGCTAGGCGGCTGCATTGCTAAGCTAACAGGGCTAGGCGGCTGCATTGCTAAGCTAGTAGGGCTAGGCGGCTGCATTGCTAAGCTAGTAGGGCTAGGCAGCTGCATTGCTAAGCTAATAGGGCCAGGCGGCTGCATGGCTAAGCTAACAGGGCTAGGTGGCTGCATTGCTAAGCTAGTAGGGCTAGGTGGCTGCATTGCTAAGCTAGTAGGGCTAGGCGGCTGCATTGCTAAGCTAATAGGGCCAGGCGGCAGCTATTGAGGTTTTAGTTTTGATTGTGATTACATGATTTTTTTGAGTAGGGTTAGGGGTTTTTTGTGTGTTCACATCAGACACCTGTTTGCTGCGATTTGCGCCTGTCAGCCATTAGAAAATGAGTTTTGGAGACAGCAAGGTCAACTGCAGATAAATACATAAAAACAATAACAATAAAAACACACCACAAGATGTGGTGTGCTACAAGATGTTGTAGCAAGCAGTACAACATCCGCCACCACTAAAGAACATTGAGACGCCTGTGTTACATTTAATCGCCGTGTATCTAGGAGCAGAAAGCAGGATGACGGTCAGCTCAGATCGCTTTAGCCTTCCTCGTTACTCTGGCTCTGTAGTGCTACCGCACTTATTGTTTACCACCATGTAATGCTGTTTGTCCTGTGCTTATTTTTCAGGGTTAGCCCCTCAAACCAACAAATTAAACAAATGGTTCAAACTGACTCAATAAAACAAGAGTCAGATATTTTCATAAAAACAATGTCAACATTAAAACCCTTTCATTTCTGGTAAAATGTAAGCGCTGCTGAGCCGTAGCACAGACTGCATCTCATTGACCTCAAAGGTCAAGCAGTTATCGATAATTGTTCCAAGATATTTATAACGTTGAACAATCTGAATAAAACCTAGAGCAAGGCGGATTCCTGTTTGGGTTTAGAAACGTTAATGTCCAGAAACGACCTTCCAAACCGGCCAATGAAACCTTTCGCCAGCACTTGGTGCCAGGGGCCCAGTATAGGGGCCCCTTGGAATTAGGACAATTCTAAGGGGCCCTGACCAACCGGGGCCCTCAACAATTTGTTTTTCATAGAAATTTTAAAAATGCTTTCTAAAATTTCTTTCAGCAGTAAAAGTTAAATGTTCCCCCTTCCAGACCAAAACACATCCATATTTCTCCTGACGCCCCCGGATCTGCAAGAAACGGTTCCTTCCTGCTTGGCTTGACGGTGACGATGTTCAGCAGCAGTTGGTAGAAAACAAGAACGACTGTGGCTGTGATAAAGTCAGGTTTTCAAAAAAAAGTGTCAATTTGTAACCCAGATTTTCTCTGAGAGGCGGTAGACTATGAGATTATCAACCAAATAGCACAGTTAGCTTAGCTAAAGACTGTTAGCCTCCATTTCACTAACATTTAATGAATGAAAGAAATAATTTGACAACATTGATATATTGAACTTGGACCTTTTACCACTTAACAACAGGTGAGTCGGTCAGCAGCAGCTCGAGTCCCTCCTGACTCGACCTTCCTCTGCTGAGGGAAATTAAAGCTGCAGAAACTTTTATTAAAAAAAATTTTATTTTTTTTTACATATTTGTTAAAACTGTCATTATATTGTGACAGTTTGGTATAGAAATAATCTGTGAAGAATCTATTTCCTCTGTTTTCTCCCAGCTCTATGTAGAAACAAGAAAATCAGAAGCAGAAGAGTTTTAGTGCTGTCAATCACTATCTCTTGTGGCTGCTCATCTCTATGCTGCAGCCAGCACAGCCTGCTGTGAATGCCCAGTCTACTTAGCATAGCTACCAATGACAGCAGATAAACATTTTTCCTATAATAAGTTGTTTCTCCACCATTAGCACATTTAGCAGTGAGTGAACGAGCTTGATTGACAGCGCTAAAACCCTCCTCCTGGTTCTGATTGGTTGTTTTGTTAGGAACGTTGCATTAGCTAGCAGGAGATTGATTGTTTTCACAGATTATATGTCTCATAAACTGTCAAATAGGGCAACCTAAACAACCTACTTGCAAACTGTCTGTCGACGGTTGGATGGAAAACTCAAGAGCAATAAATATTGTGCTAGTTATCAGTATTGAACCAAAGAAAGCAAGGCAGTTGCAGGCCTTTAAAATTGTGATGCTTTTGATGAGTAAGATAGACTCAAAAAATTGCAACCGCAGCTGGTCGGGGACACAATCTGTTTTTTTCATGGGGCCCAATATTTCTGGTGGCGCCCCTGCTTGGTGCTGTTTCAGATGTTGATGCAGGACAACACAGCTCATGCAGGCGCCGCAGGGCGATGTGTCACCTGTAGACGCTCACCTGGCCGCCGGTTCTTACCTGCACATGATCTCGTGGGTGAGGAGGACGCGACACATCTCTGGATTCTTGTCCTGCCCTTCGTACAGGATCGGCTGCAGAGACACAAGCGGGAGACGCATGTCACTTCTGACATGAAGAACATTTCCTTAACGCTCTGCCAGTTTAATCTGGGAATAAACCAGTTTACTGGAACAGAGAAGAGTCTGTCCAGACCAGATGTCCCACCGGTCTTCAGGGGAAAGACACCTGTCTGTTGGGGGTTTAGATTTCCCCGCTGCAAATCTCACTCCATGACGGTATCACTTCCTCAACCTCAGAGTCTGTCCCCTTTAGGTCTTTGTCCCCTTTAGGTCTTTTTGTCCCCTTTAGGTCTCTGTCCCCTTTAGGTCTTTGTCCCCTTTAGGTCTCTGTCCCCTTTAGGTCTTTGTCCCCTTTAGGTCTCTGTCCCCTTTAGGACTCGTCCCCTTTAGGTCTCTGTCCCCTTTAGGACTTTGTCCCCTTTAGGACTTTGTCCCCTTTAGGTCTTTGTCCCCTTTAGGTCTTTGTCCCCTTTAGGACTTTGTCCCCTTTAGGACTCGTCTCCTTTAGGACTTTGTCCCCTTTAGGACTCGTCTCCTTTAGGACTTTGTCCCCTTTAGGACTTTGTCCCCTTTAGGACTCGTCTCCTTTATGTCTTTGTCTCCTTTAGGACTCTGTCCCCTTTAGGACTTTGTCCCCTTTATGTCTTTGTCCCCTTTAGGTCTCTGTCCCCTTTAGGACTCGTCTCC